>KZ308228.1:2162034-2216896 GCA_000376725.2 Ladona fulva
CCTTAAAGAGAAAGGTCGAGGCTGGAGGTTAAAATAATCGATGGTACCACGAGGTATATGTATATAGTATATATAAGTATATGTATGCAGTATATATAAAAATTCAAAATTAACTACCCTGAATAAAAATTTGTTTGAAAATTGAATTTGGGAATATTCAGTCATTATAGATAATCAATCTTTTATATAAGTGGATTTATTTTCTCCGATGCACTTGCACCAACCAGATTCTCGCAGCACGTTATACTTAATCATCTTTAGTCCAGGCTTAATTCTGATCGGAGAAGAAAAAGTAAATCGAGGATAGAATAAAAATTTAATTAGACTCTAAACATATGCACGGTTGAACATTTTAATCTCGGAAATCTGATGCATCTTAAACAACGAAAATCCGCACATCGTTGTTGACCACAAATTAACTGCCAGGAAAACAAACTCCGAAACTCTAATTTTCTTCATTAGATTAGGCCTCTTACGTATTTCACATCATTAATAGAATTTCTCTACGAAGAAACTGAGGAGTAACAAAACAACGTTACCTGAGGTTCTAGTTACTTTCTTGATTACCTGCGTCGCTGGGAAGTTGTTTACTCCTTAGAAAATTAGCCTGGGTGAAGCTGAATGAATAAAGACTCATTTTGGTTGAGAGCAGAAAAACAAAAAGCCCCGTAGAATTAACAATCTTCTAGAAGAAATTTATCGGCAGGCTCTTGATTACATCACTTTATTCAGAATAAATTTCGTGAAAATTTTTCGTCTAGAATGAATTTGAGACGGTCTCGGTAGGTAGGGCGAAGGAGGAATTCGGGAGATGGGATGCGGTTTGTACAACTCACGTATAGAGTTCCATCAGCGCAAATGTGCACGTGCGATGTGAGGGGAGAAAAGTAGAAGTAATAAAATGCGAGTAAGAGAATCGAGGGGAGAGTGGTTGCGGAGTATAAATGCAGAGCCAAGGAGCGGGAGGAGGTCATTCCTGTTATGAAAAGGGGTGACGCAGACAGTCGAATGATTTAAAGTGCGACCCTGATGCATCATAATTACTTGAAAATTATATCAAATCTCTATGTGGTAAAATTTATAACCGGTGGTACGCGTGTCAATGATGGTGTTTGAAAAAGGATTCCGTAGTTCGTAAACGAGAGGTAAATTAAATTTTTTATTTAATCATTTTGAAAACTAAATTTAAAAATCATGTGATTCGACATACGCCAAGAAATATATAAAATGGAAGCATTGAAATGGGATTAAATGGCTTAAATTAAAAGAAAGAGTTTAAAGATATTTTTCTTTATCGTTGGTACGCGCCAAGGAAATAGTTGAGATTCCCTGTGAGGAAAAAGAGTCGAGAACCCTTTTTTTGCGGAAAATTAGTTTTAATACGAAAAATATAAATATTTTTCAATTTGAAAATTTTTCATTTTCCTTTTTACATGTATTTATGATCTTGCGTAAATAATGTTTTAGTTATGAATTATTACGTTTTTCGATTTACGATTTATTTGATATGTTGTATTTGATTTATTATTAATGTAATGTTTATCAATAATATCCGGTTTTCTCTGAAAACTCGATTAACTGGTTTTCATTACAACCATCTGGGTGGATTCTTTTCTTATCTCTTCCAGCTTACCTTCCCCCCCTTAATTAGGAGTACAATAACATGAAGAGTTAAAAAGGCCAGATCAGATTGATACATTCATCAAAAAATCGTAACCTCGGTACACCGTTTTTATTTAAATGCATTTGGTTGTATGTATGAACATCCCTTTCATCCATTCTCATCCTCCCCCCGATGAGACGATCAAAGGCTGAAATAGTTACTTTGGCAAATATTTCAAAGTAAGATGGCACACCTTAATGTTATGAGTACTAAAAATAACTATTCAAGTAATTCGCTGTAAATAGCTTACGGAAGCAAGGTCAAACTACCGTAATTTCAAAAAATCTAAGGTCGACCTATACACGAGAGAAGTACGAGGGTCATCCAGAAAGTACTACCCATTTCGAAATAAAAACTTAGCAAATCATATTTAGATGATAGTTTTTGTGTAACACGTATATTTACTCGAAAAGCTGCTTTATTAATATAATAATTAATATTTACTTATAATTTTTTTGAAAATAATATTCGTTTATTATGTATACCTCTATGGTTTAAAATAACAAAAAAATGAGTGGGTGAATATTACTTTTATAATTAGTAGACAGCATGAAATGTGATTAAAGTTTCTAATGGAACGTCAGGATGAAATATATCTATTATATAAGTACAAAGAATCGAGAGATCGTATCCCGCCACCCTCATAGTAACTGAATCTTGCAAAAATATGGTCATGATGTCTTATATCTTGACTTATGCGGAATTATTGCTAACTTATACAACTCAAAATTGTTGTTCAAATGTTAAATTACATAATTTTAGGCCTTACTACTTGAAAATATATTATTTTAAAAGTCCACACGTTATACTTAAAATTCCTCTATTAGAAGTAGCTTTGCAGTATTTAATATTTACGAAAAACTAGGATCGACTTAAACACGAGATACGTAGAAAACGGAAATTTTAATTACGCGATTATATACAGTGTTATAGTATGTTTTAACTAAGAGATGTATCGTATAGAGAGGCTTGTTTGAAGGTCAGCGAAGACAGACAGAGAGATGGAAGTGGCAATGCAAAGAACGGCGGGGGCAGGAAAGGTGAGAGTTGGGGGCGGCACAGGATCCACGGCGCCAAACTCAGGTGGACTGAGAGCCAAGTGCATCCGAGTCGACGTAACGGTGAGCCGAGTCACGGTGAAGCAGGCGCGAGAAAGTAACGTCTGGCTCGCAGCAAAAACACTCCACAAACACGAGAGAAGGGGACCTTTTTTGGAAAAGTTTCGCGATAAAAATGAATTCGAATTATTCCTAGGAATTCGTCCTTTCTTTTTTCGCCACGTCGAGAAGGTGCTGCGTATACATTTCGAGGATGGGATGCGGAAAAAAAGAAAAGACCGAATCGATGAATGCGTTTACTTTTTTCGCGGTGCACGCCCTTGGCGGAATAAATGGTAGAATTATGCGGGAAAAAAATTCGAATGGAACTGTATATGTATACGTTCGCAGTATTTTTTACGCGGCCTAGAGAAAGGGGAAAATCCATCTGTTTCTGTCGCAATATATTACGCCGACCGAGATAAACGTTTCCTTTGCGCACGAAAGATGGGTTATATATTCGAATTTAATATTCAATCGGAAGAATTGTCTTGAAATTAGGAATTCGCCGAGACAGATGGATGAGGGGTCGCGACCTGGTCGACAAATTCAAAACTGCCATATGTCCGGACTTTAGCAACTATTGCGATTAGGAAGGATTTCACCGCATTTGAGAAGATACACGACACCTTTCTTTACATTAATATTAGAGATTTAATAAATGCACGAGGTGGGATATAAATATGAGGCAGTTATGAAGGTAGATTTGAGAAAACCGTTTTACTTGCTATTAGGATTGCGATACCTCTCATTGTACATATATGAATCGTTCAAAATTTGGAATGGCAATTCAACGGACTTAATTGATTACTTTTTATGAATTTTATTGACTGTTTTTTATGCATCAAGTGGACCTTTTATTTTGATTTACTAAATCGACCGCTTTTTATACATGTTTTCTTCTCACTCCCATTCTTTGTGGTGGTATTTCCTATAGGGGATACATTTATAGAGTGTGGGTGTGTGTTTGTTGTTTAAGGTGCGTAAAGTATTTGAGTAAATTTGATTACAATTTAAAGTTATACTATTCAGTTCATTACCCACATTTCTTATAAATGCTTTCTAGTAATTCTCAAGCCATTCCTTTCAGATTGATTCTAATTATGTAATATATTTACGATAGCGGTGAGAAAATAAAATAAAAAGATAAAAATGATGAAATATCAATAATAATAAGTCCCAATATTGCCAAACCTAATACAAAATTGATATTTAATTCATTAGGAGCTTCCCTTAAAACCTTACATAAATTTTTTTTTCCTTCTTGGTAAAACAAATTCACCAGCGACAATATTAGAAATCCTCGGACAAACGTTTTGTTTAGTAACGTTATGAGACAATTCTAAATAGACCATCCAATAGGCGATTCAAAATAGACCACCATTTTGTCAAAACGTAATGGGACCTCAAAATAGCAGATATTCTTCTTTTACCTAATGCAAATCGGTTTTCGGAGAGAGAGATATATGATATCACGGGAGATACCGTAAATATTTCCTGATACATCAGAATACAACTTAATCTCCCTTGACCCAGCCTCCGCTTGCGAAATCAAAGAATAAAAAGTTGAACTCCGGTAAAACAAGTTACCCCGACGGTTTTAAGCAAAGATTAAACAATAACCTTCTTCACTCGATTAAAAATCCCGGATTGTGGAGCAGCCGACGATTTTTCCATTAATCACTTAAAGAAGAGAGAGGCTTTTAAAACGAGGGCGGACTCGTTTAATTTTCAGCGGCGATCGATAACTCATTACCATTTCCCAGTTAGAGAATTCATGACCCAGTAAAGGAGAAAGGAGCAAACATTTCTTGTAATAATCGTAAAATTCTAGCGGACTAAACGGCCGAAACACGAGGAGGCCGTTTCAATTTGCAGACGATAAAAGCAAAACAAAGAGGGTGGGGGAAATAACAAATTCCTGCCGACGGGAAGATTCCCCGGAGATTTCCCAATGCGTCCATACAATCGGAGAGGAGAAATAGGGATGAATTTATGCAAAGAACGATTTCGAAACATAAATAGGAATTATTATGGTAGTTTACATCGGGGGTAAAAGGGAACACAGCATGCAGATATTTCTACCTGGGTTGGTATATAAAACAAGGACCTTTGATGTTTAAACTAGTATAAGCACATCGACAAAAAGATTGTGCGGAAATTAGAGAAAAAAATTGAGATAATTTTAAAACAAGGGCAAAAGAATATACTAAATTCTTTGATGATGGTTCATATTAGTCTCACCCTAGGAGGTACTAATTAATTTCAAACCATTGTCTCAACTTCGCACCAAAATTTTTATATATAGCTGAGAAGGGCAATCGGCTAAATATACTTGAGAAAATAGAGATAATTAAGGTTAATACAACACTGAGCATAATCTTACCAATAAATATATATTGAGTCTAATCATAGCTTAAGAAATTGAAGGAGAGTTTGATCTGTCATGGTAGCTTAGTGGTCAGAACAACCACCAGGAAAAAGGGTTCCGGGAAAATCCGGGTTCGATTCCTGGCTATTTTTTCTCTTTAGTCTCTTCATGTTAGATGGAGAGACTAAATATGGATATGTTTTTCCTCTCCGTTGCTCACTGCAGCTCCACCTTGTCCTTCTTCTTCCCTTTCTTTGAGTATATCTTCCACTAAATACTTTTCACGATGCCGAGACTAGATATGGATATGTTTTTCCTCTCCGTTGCTCACTGCAGCTCCACCTTGTCCTTCTTCTTCCCTTTCTTTGAGTATATCTTCCACTAAATACTTTTCACGAATCCTACCCTTTCACCTCCAACTGACCCTATTGTTCCCTCCCATACCTTCTTCTGGTCTTAAATATGCCTTGAAGATGACGCTTATGCGTCGAAACTAGATGTGCTTTTTTTGGTTTGTCTTAGGTATTTTGCAGTGTTTTCTTATATTCGTTTCCTGAGGAAAGTGGTTCCTCGTTTCTATTTTTCCTAACGCCATGAAATTTTAAAGTTAGATTATTTGTTGACGAGACTCTCATATACAGAGAGATAGCGTCAGAAGATGACAACAGTATCCTACAGAAGGACCTAAGCGTTGTATCAAGTTAGTGGAAAGATTGGCAGCTTGATTTGAATGTTAAGAAGTGCGTTGCTCTGTCTTTCACGCCTTCCACCAACGTTATTAGCGAACAATATCAAATTTCAGAATATCTACTAGAGTTCTTGCGTCACAATAAATACCTAGGAGCTACACTCAGTAGTAGTTTATCGTTCAAAGGACATATTCGTGATATTATAGGAAAGGCGAATAGAATGCAGAAATTGACAAGTAGTCCAGATGCCTCCATCTTCAGGGGGTCTCCACAAAGGAAGTGATTTTTCTTCCTTTGTGGAGTCCCCCTGAAGATGGAGGCTTTGTATCCGAAATGATCATTGGTTATTACTAGTTATCTTGATGTGTAATTTGTAAGTGCTTATGTAAATAATTTAAAACTGACTTGATGAAAAAATTACGATAGAATTCACGAAAAAATTAAAGTTGTTTTCCTCTAAAATTTGAAAATAAATTTGGCAAGGACTTGTTTCGCGTGCCAGAAACAAGTTCCTAGTTTGGCACGCGTGCAAATTGTTGCTCACCATTTCCGTAACTGCCGCAAGAAGTAAAGTCTTCCACTACACAAAAATGTATATAATAGTTTATTTAAATATTAAAAATCAAATCGAATATTCGAATTCTCGAAGATCTATACAAGTTTTCGAATACAAATTATGATCACATATTCAAAAATTTCTCCAGTATATCGATGAATAAAGAATAAAGATGAAATTATTAAAAGATAAGATCACCTAGCGGAAAACCATCTGACAGATCTTATTCCCAAAACCAAAGTGCATATTTCACATAATTAATGCGTATCACTCACGGCTTAAGGATAAACAGATGTGAAAAATAAGGACAAGACTGGAACTCGAACCCAGATTTCTCACTTTCCTGGCTGTTAATCCGGTATAGATAGAATAGTCTTTTTCTTTCCCTTTGAAAATCCATGACTTTTTGTAACGTTCACTTGTGATGACCATCGAAACACACTCCATCAAATCACCTTAGAAACAGTACGCTTATAAATTCGATGAATTTATGAGACCGCGTTTATGCTTTAATTCTTACTTTTCAGCAAGAGTCATTGAGTCATAAATACTTAAAATATTTTTCAGACATTTCATTGTAATTCATCGACAGATTTATCACGGGTGCTGTAATCAGCATCTATAGAAGTATTCAAGTACCAATGCTGGAAATTCAGGCAGAATCAAAGGTGCCCGCTGACACATCATTCCTTTGTGAGCGATAATGAAGTTGTAGAATTAATCAAACGTCTTCTTTCGAGGATCTTTGTCGTGGGACAGTTGAGAGGACATGTAATATTCATCGCCTTTGGGTATTGCTCCAATTATCTCCCGATCGTCGAAAAGAATTTCCATGCTTTCGAACATGAGAAAGGAAGATATCTCTTTGAATCTCGGTTTAAGAAAATACCGATCCCGTATTCCAGTAGGTATGCACTGCAAATAAAAGAAAATCCGAGAAACCTTTATGCAAATGAAATCGTGCTCAAGAACTCGAAGTGATGGTGCGAATTTAGGAATTCATATTAAGCAAAGAAAAGATTAAATAGGATATGATCTAGGTGGAACAGAGCTCTATGTGGTCATAAATAAATTACTTTATAAGCTTAAATTCATCCCTCGTAGAAATCTTAAAAGCCTATGATTTCCATAGAAAAATGCATTTAAGTCCGTTGCGTTGTTTTACGTATTAGGATAAAAATGTGGATTTAGCTAACGTACGTTATGGCGGTTGAGCACCCGTACGCGTTTACACATAAGATCAAATATTAAATGATGATATTCGGAGCAACGCAATCTTGCTTACTGATATGGAGTGTGGTTATTTTTATGACTGCGGGTTTGCGCATTTTATGATTATAGTAAACCGAATTTCGACCAACGAAGGTTATGCCGGTTCAAACTATCTACGTTAAAACGAGAACTAATAGCCTATGTAATTTAAAGTAAATCAGTGAATACCGATCTTTAGCTGATACGAGTGAAAATATTTCTACAGACATTTTTAATGACTAATAAACATATTCAAACCATAAACATGATTCTGATACAAAACATAATAACAGATTACCTAAAAGAACAAAAAAACAACTCCAATCACATCCGAAACAGTAACAATCGTATAAACGTATACCCATAACATCATGATACTCAGACCCTAATCCTGGAAGATATTATGTGAAAACCGTAACTCTTTTGTTAAATTTCTTCTCGTCTATAAAGAGTTGGATGAAGTATTCAGCGCTAGGCCAGTTAAACCTCACCTCTCAACGAATAGCTACCAGGAGAGGGGAATGAGGCTAAGAAAATGAGGAATGAGGCAACATTGCTCTTGCTTTCCTCTTCGATCTGGAATACTTAAAGCAGAGCAAGTGCACACAAAAGGAGCACAACAACCCTACGGGTAACAATTTTCTTACATCATTAGGAGATACATTAATTAATGTCATTCTGCATCAATCATAACTCAGGATCTTAAACATCATCACTGCTTTGAGTAAGACAGAGACAAAAATAAATTTAAGTCATCAAAATATTTTAGCAGAAATGATTTTTCTTCTTTCGGTTCTAAATCATTTCGAAAAATTTCCATAAAATTTTTCACGAAGACTAAAAAAATCAACCGTACTAGCAATTACACTCGCTGCGAGCAACAGAATATCGAAAATATTTTAATGTCCCTTTCCTCATCATATGAATAACTTCAGTAACAGCCGGCTAAAATAATAGAGAGATATAAATTAAATTAATAGGTTTGAAACGGAAATGTTGCTCATGCAAATAGATTAATTAAGCTTTCATGTTTGCACTATATTGTAAACGTAATAACCAGTTAGAATCGTGCTAGTGATTATACGAAATATAATTTTTTAAACAAACATTAATCGTCTGGGATTGTTTCAGGGAAATGGAGTGTCACCTCCATTACTGTTTCGCGTTTTAACATAACTTTCTTGGTTATTTAGGACGAAATTTCTGGTTATTCTTGCTTGTTTTCCCGCTTCGAATAGACTAACTGCTGTATACAAAATAAATAAGTGTGTAATTAGTGAGTTCAAATACAATTATCGATATGGATAGGTATTAAACGTTTCATTATCATACATTTATTTTCTTACGTTGCGCTTATTTGCTATTTCCATTACGTACATACAGAAAGCGTTCATGAATTTGGGTTCGGAGAATTGGAAGACCCGGGTTCGAGCACCTGTCCCGTGAGACGTTTTTCATTTTATTATTATTACACAATTCCACCGCGGGATGACAATAGGTCAGATGGCATTACTCACATTCTACAACAAACATACATTACACTTCTACAATTACATTACATTACTACATTCTACTATGTTCTAACTTATGTCCACTAACTACTATATTTTACAAGACTTAACAATTGATATTTTAAACAGATACAATTCCATAATAAACATTCATATTAATTACATCTTTATGTTTAGTATACAGCGGTTAGTCTATGTGAATAGGAAAAGGTAAGAATAACCAGAAAATTCGTCTCAAAATAACTAAAAAGAAAGAAAGAAATGTTAAAAATCATGTACGTTTTCCCTAGGAAATTTTTCTGGGTGCATGCCTTTACGTGAAAAGTCGCCTAAACCCTTTCACAGACGAAAAGTTGTAATTAATCTAAATTAATTAAAAAAACTAATGGAGATAAGTAAATCTAAAACAGGGAAAATTATGGAATTAAATGTATGTGGAGTGACCTAAGCTAATTTCCGAATCTAATTCACTCTCTTTCGAGGCAGTTAAATTCCCTTTGTAATGTACAATATGGCGATCCTATTCAATGCACTCAATTTAACCACACAATAAAACTCGGTGGTTACAAACTTTTATTTCACCCGACAGCAACATTACTTCGCCAATCAAATCCTGGAACCCTAAATTTCTCGGAAACACAATTGCTTCTGGCGTCATCATATCCCAACCTTCCATTGAACTCGGACTATGGAAAGACTCGAGAGCAGTATCGTAAAAAGAATATACAACTCTACCCCTCCTACCGGGAGATACAACGTCGGGAGGTCGGGATTTCCAATTACTTTTATTTCCGAGCCGATTCCCTGAGACGCATTAATCACGCCGGTCCGCCCGTCTGTTAACTTCCCCCATTAATCGGTAACGAATACGAATGGACTGAGCTGCGACATGAAACCTTAATTACTTGAATAAAAGATATCAGCCATATCGCCTGCGGGACTTAACGAAGCGTCACCGTCCGCACGGAGGCTGAATGAAAAGCTGGCGAAAAAAGAAGAAGGAAGCGACAAGAAATGAATCTTCATCAATCAAGAGGAGAAAGGAGACTGAAGACAAGGGAGAGGAAGAAAAAACGGAGGGCAACGGACAGCATCAATTGCCGTCAAGTCACCCAAAGAATTCTAAAGGACAGAAAAATTAGTGTAAAGAGATTAATTTCGTTCCTCCGCACATTATCTAAACACCGCTAATGACGGGCGCTCCAAAAACGGTAATTTATGCAGATTTCTGCGTTAATTTGTACATTTATATCGTTTGAAAGAGTGAAATTTGGGCATAATACCTAAGGAATGTGTAACTTTTTCACCCCAAAGGTTGGTTATATCCTCAGTCCCTACATCTACAGCTGCCAAAATCTTTGGAAAGGGAAAACGACTTAATGGTCAAGGTGAGGAGTGAGATAGTTTGCCCTTGCTTTCCTAGCTGAGCAAGAACTACTGAACTTGGCAATCTACAATAAAAGGGAAAACGCCAAGTTGGTGCAGCATTAAAATATCCTTATTATTTTATTACTTTTTCTTCTCAGCCTTATTCCCATCAATTATTAGATTGGCCGATTACTTTTGATTATAATAATCATTATTGCTAGTGATAAAGGTAAACAATTTCGGTTTTGCATTATAAAAAAACACAAGTTTTCACACAAGTGTAAAACACCCGTAATATACAGTTTTCTTTCCGTCTACCTTTCTCCCCCATTAATTATTTACAGGCGCAAGACCTCACCCGCAGTTGAAGACCACTCTCTCCATGGAACCCCATCATAGGACGGGAGGGAAATGCCGACATTTTAATTCATCTTTTTTTGCTACACCGATTTTACGATTTTATTATTTCATTTCTATCTGTGTTTTCGCGGGTTTTTTTCGCTCCCCTTCTTATGTGAGCGTTTTCCCGCACCGTGGGTTTTTCTTTGAAAGCCTTCAGCCAAAGAGATTTTTCCCCGAAACCCTATCCTTTACTTTTTAATGTATTTTTTTTATATATAATTTTTTAACACTGAAATTTTATGTAAATGTATGACTGCAGAGGTTAGGTGTAAGAGAGGCCCACATGGGCCTAACCTCGCCGAATAAAGTGTTTTATAATAATAATAATAATTTTTACTGCTGGATGCCCTTCTTGCCACTAAACTCTACCAGTAAAATCGGACGCACACGTACAACCATATCCCAACCAGAAATATCTGATTCACCTGGACTTGAACCCTGGATCTCGGAGTTGAAGCGTTAGCACACTAGCCACTCCGTCACCCTGGCCGGTCTTGCTATCTTATTTCGTTACATTAAAATCATTAATATTACGGATACAACTGAGTAAATCTATAAATTAAATAGCGGATTCCAGAAAGGCTCTAATAGGCGAACACTCATAAATAAGATCTTTTTTATCTACTGCACCGATCAGTAATTAGAGCTGCCAATCAATTAAATATTCAATACTGAAAAAATCATTCCATATCACAGACAAAATTACTTAGGAGTCGCTTCCCAAATATTGTTTCTCAGGTAAAATAGTAAATTAGTCCCCTAGGATCAATGGTGAATTTTACTAAGGCGGTGATAGAAACGAAGTACCGAAAACAAACAGTACATTTAAATTCCTGAGGAGAAATTTGGGTTCTTATCGGAGCGGCGGGTCTCCATGTTTTTCTTTGCTGGGTTCTCTGAACTGACCCATCGTTAGCTCCCGTGGACCTGTCTAACGGCTTAAATAGTATTTTAAATCTATGTTCTTTAAGACAGTTTGCATACGATAAACAATTAAAACATGTAAATTCCGCGAAGCATATTTCATGAATTTTCTTCTTTGTTAAAGGCCTTCCTCTTCTAAACGTCGGTGACTGGCATATTTACAACTTCTTGCTACCCATATCAGCCAAGTCTAGCATGTAATAGTTGTTAAGCTTTAATTCATGTCCATTGTGTAATGTTTCTGAACCATGATAGCCTTTTTCCACCTGACCACATCGATCTTCAATCGAAAAAAATAAGTCAGTGATTCTATTCTCGCATTATGTGACCTTTTCCACTTTTATTATTTTTAAGGGCTCCCGGATAGCTAAGAGGGCAACGCGTTCGATTTCAATAAAAGGGTTGCCGGGTTCGATTCCCGGTGAGGCCGTACTTGTGGAAGAACCTCAGTTGACGAAGTATTATTAACAATGCTACTATTATTTTTAAGGAAGCTTCTGTCTTCTTGAACCATTCTCAACACTTCTTCATAGCTAGTTTGGCTACTACGGGATTATCATAGCTTTTCGATACCAACATCTGAAAAGTTCGATTTTATTCGTAAGGATCTATGTCAGCAGTCAGCTTTTGCAAGTGTACCCTGCTTAAACTGCATAACTCATGTATTGTAACAAGGTAACTTTATTCGAATCTGGTAGCTGAGTCCGAATCACCAAAGCGGAAACTTAACAGATGATTATCTTGAAATGTGGAAGTTTAAATCGCTCACCTTCGTTTACCCTTTGTTATATCAGCTTGACCTTTACGTTTTCCTAGCCTCAAACGCACAGATAACCTCCGATTGCTTCGGATAAATTTCACGTTCATTCTTAACAGCCTGGAACGATTGAGATCAAAGTAACATTAACAACATTGAGCTTAGCGAGAAAAAACTCTCGATTCATTATCCAAACTGAAGGGCTGAACGGAGTGACTAAGAGATCGAAAAAGGCAGGGGAAAAAAGTCCTGATTCATTTATGGCACAGTGACCGGAAGATTATGTACGAGATGAAATGCAAAGAAACGCACGAAGTTTCCACGGGAGGAGAACCTGACTCGAGAAGGGCCCATGATTGATGAACGTGATTAAAGCACGGAGGGGAACGCGAGGAAAAACATCTTATTACGGGAGCGCGTGTAAAAAGTCAGTCGCAACAGATGCGCTGAAAGAAATCAGACGGATACAAACTCTGAACGTTCTTTCGTCGCATGTGTTACGGGCTGCTGACGGGATTCTCAGTTTCGCTCGAAGGAAAAATAACGTAAAGTAGTTTTTGATGCATAAAATAATCAACTCAACTTAATATGAGTCTTTCCTATATCCTGACAATTCCAAAGCGACTACCAAACTTCTCAACTTTCTAGTATTCTATGTATGCAAAACTATGCATGACTATGTATTTATTTATGTATTAATAATCTATGTATTACCTAACCTCCGACTGTGTACTAATATTTGTATGTACCAGTATATAAATGCGCTGTATATAAATAATTATGTATGGATGCATAATAGTGTAAAGTTGATTTTTTTATCACTGATTTATATTTACCTATTATTGTTTTACAATCAATCTATGTATTTATTATGTACATTTTTGTTCTTGTAATGTGTTTTGCATCTTTTAGCTATTACTATCGTTGGGTTTGCGGAGATTTTTCACGCCCCCATTCTTAGTGAGTGTTTTTCTGCAGTGAATGATTTTTTCCTAAGAATCTCTAAGGTATTTATTTCCACATATCTTCAAATTTTTATTTTTTTTTTATTTATAAACGTAAAGAGAATAACGATGGATTAAATAGAAGAGGAAACTTTTAGTCTTAATCTCGCCGAAATAAAGAAAATTATTACAATAAATTTTCACGAAGAAGGCTTCCTACATTTTGAAGTAATGAAATCTCACATCAGATGAATTAAAACGGTACCGTATAAGATAAGGCAAATCAAGCTTCTCTCGCTCCTAAAATAATTTTATTAGACAAAGAAGGAAGCTCTAGTATGGAGGATTAATCACCTCGCGACTCACAAGTTTTTTTAAATGACCCAGAATTATTATTCCTTGAAAAGTACATTTTTTTAAGTACCGAAAGCTTGATAATTTTGGAAGCAACAACAAAAAGTAAAAAAAATAGTGTGTTTTCAGGTGAATTTCTTCTCTATACTTTAATAAAGACTTAATCAAGCTCCGAAAAAACAAAAATAACGAAAATCGACTAAACGAACTCGAAACTAAAATTGCGAACTTTTAACGAAACTCTATAACGTAACTGGAGCGCCAAAAAGAATAATTAGCATGCTCAGGTTACGTTTTTTTCAAACAGGGAGTCAGTCCACTAAGGATCCAAAGGAGCAACGCTCTTTTCGGAACCATTCTTGAGACAATTTTCTATTGAAGATTATACCAAATTTTCGAACGTAAGGAGCCAATTAACCTTTGAATCGAGTCCATTACAAATATCACTGCAATAAATGCATTAATCAAAATTCACGGTCAACTCGAAAACTTCGCTGAAATTCTACTCCAACTGCAATTGACTATACGAAGTGAGCGAATCCTGCGCTACATAAAAAACCAATAAATGAGAGGGAAAAATGACCCGCTTCCAATAATGTGATATTTTCTAAAGGTCATCAAGTTGATATGGAGAGCAAATAAGGCCTGAGACTAGTATAAGTGGCCAGTGGGAAAGGAAATCATTTCACTTCCTTTCAAAAGGCTATTTTCCGATGGCTTAAGTTAATTACTTCAATTATTTTGTCTCGTAAACGAAAGGAAAGAAGCCAGAGATAGTATTGAGGAAAATGAACTAATTGGAGTAGAATCGATCAGTTAATATTGCAGGAAACGTGATGTACTGGAAGTATTTGTACACCTAAAGACAAATTTCTAAAGAGAAGGGCGAGGATAGAAATGCTTGTAAATTGCAACACAAAAGAAAGATTACCAAAATGCAACGACAAACATTGTTGGAACAAATATGCCTTCAGAAATAAACCGTGCTTATAAACGGATTAATTGACGAATATGCTAAAGCAGAACATGCAGTGAAAGGCTTCTTAAATTGTGTTACGTAAAGCAAGGAATAATTAGGGAAATTTTAATGTTTATAAGAACTGCAAAGAATAACTTTAAAAGAAACTTATTTCACGGCAGTAAATTCTTCATAATTTATTAGACACCCTAAAAATGCGATATACTAGATAGAATTTATAAGAACTGCAAAGAATAACTTTAAAAGAAACTTATTTCACGGCAGTAAATTCTTCATAATTTATTAGACACCCCAAAAATGCGAAATACTAGATAGAATTTACCTTAAAATGTGAGCAAGATAGTTATATTTGTGGATATTTTTACAAGTATTTATTTTATGGTAGTAGTAGAGTTGTTAAAGTGCTTCGACATCTTAGGTCACTTCGCACGTAGGATCCCACCGGGAATCGAACCCGGGACCGCTTTCCCCGAAATCGAACGCGTTGCCCACGTGGCTTTCCGGGAGCCTATATTAATTTTTTTGATTACTAATACATTTGTAATAGACGAATAATCATACCACACATTCTATGAAGGTTAATTCTGGTTGACATTCTTAGCAAAAGTATATAAAATATTTTTACACTTAAATCAAGTTCTTCTTTCACAAAGAGCTACAGTAAAAATGATGATGAACTGCAATACACAGTTCGAGAAAATGTAGCGGTCTGGAACTGATCGGTAGGATTGTTAAGTAGAGGCCATCTTTTCTATCTTCATAATAAATTTGATGTGTTATATATGTTTGAACTTGAAGAATGCATTCAAAATGCCGAAAAAAAACAAATCAAGTTTAAATACGACTGACAACTCATTAGAGGTTTATAACGCTCTAAGGGCCGTTTCGCCGGTGGTTCGCGCCTACCCCTGAGACCGAGACTGGAAACAAGGGAAATTAAACGGATTAACTGACTTTCTTGGAATCAGGATGCGCATTTCAATAGCAATACCATCATCTTCAGAGGTGGAGGAAGACTTCAGGATTCTTAGAATTCCGGTTAATTCGTTCCCTTTCCCTTATTTCCATTCCTGTATTCACAGGGTAGGCGCGAACCGCTCTCAGAACGTTTTAAATCCTTAATTCATTTACAGCGGCTTCCAATATCCCTCCTTACAACGAATGAAAACCTTAAATTGAATGGAAAGGGGATAAATTAAAAAAAAGCAGAATATAATATGAAAAGGTACAATATATTATTCAAATTTGGGTTCTTGAGATTCTGTTGCCGTATTGAAATTAATCAAATAGAAAAATCATTCTCTGAGCTATTCCACGTGTTTCTGTCATTCAAGTTTCTAAATTATTGACAATCCTTTCATATATTATTCGAAAGGATTATTATTCTGCATACTGTATATTAGAAATGTTTATAATACTATGATTAGAAAAAGAAATACAAAATATAAGGGATAAAAAACTTAATCTTTGGTTTCAATTTCTTTTACGCTTAAATAGATAGCATTTAAAGTCTGGATGAGGGAAAGGTGCTAAGCTTTGCGCATAGAGCTTTGCTCCTTAAAATCAAGGGATAAACAGAAGTGGAAATACCGTCATAACTGGGATTCGAAGTAAGGACTCCCACTTCCCGGGAAGGTATTCTAACCACTAATCTACCATGCAGCTACTTTGACACTCTGTTAAGGCGTGCTTCTAATACAAGGCAAGTTGCACCCCAACCAAGAGGCCCGAGGAAGCTGTCTCTCAAGAGACGCGGCATGGCAGTTTAGTGGTTAAAATACCTGCCCGGAAAGCGAAAGGTCTGGGTTTGAGTCCCAGTCATGTCGCTATTTTCCACTTCTGTTTATCCTCACACTGATAAGTCTGCAAATCAAGAAAATCTGATTATTAAAGAAGCACTCTTTTCTCTCTTTATCAATCAATGACTATATAAACTGACAATCCTCGCTTAACTGAAATGGTTTGATTCCAATACAAATGACGCCCTTTCGGAAGCTAAAATTCAAGACCCAGACTCATTAGCGAAGGAGACTGGGATATAATGATTACCGGAGATAACATTTCATCTCGTGGGATTAAAAAGTGTCCTCCAGACCTGAAAAATAAACTAGATTAATCTTGGATGGCCATATTTGCGGAAGATTTCGTTTCCGCAGCCAATATCCTCCGCTATTTCCGGATGAACGGCGAATTTTTTACCGGGATAACGTAAAATACGAATCCGTCTGTACTTTTCCCTTTCCCTTTACAGGACCACTTCCACGATTTCCCATGAATTAAATTCTGATCGATTAAAAAACGGGCTTTAGTTGAAACCTTTACGGGAAAATATTTCCGATTGCCATCCTCTATGCTCATAAACTAAGAAAAAGGATTAAATCAAATCTTGGGAAGTGCTGGCGTTTTCATAAGCGATGAATTGCACAACCAATAAGTTTAAGCGATCTGAGTGTTTTTAAGCCAAAAACGGTGCTCGAAATGGTAGTTATAAAAATTTTCCTTAATCACTAAATGAATTGGTTAAAAATAATTAAGTAGATTTAAGATGAAATCTGCTGCGCATAACACCATTTCGAGTGATATACCATTATCATCACGGAGCTCGATAGCTTAAAATTCGGGAATCTCGATTTTTCTGAATGTTAATAAATCGATAAGGATTTTAAGGAAAGAGAGCCTAGTTTTCTCTGTCAAAAACATTTCTTATTTTATGGGAAACACAATGAAAGATTATATATGCATCCGCAAATTAAATAAGAGTATGAATATCTACATCCATCCAACGTAAATGTAAATGTAAAATAGGATAATAACGAAGGAATAGTTCTATAAACATGAAGAGCGCAACACTCGGTGACTAATGCAACTTTCCTATAGGATAGTTCCTTCCAAAGACTTCTAAAGTTACAAATCGAAATGTCGAGTTAACATAAAGTTACAAATCGAAAGCAGGACGTAAAATAATACGATGGACTAAAAATGGTTGTAATTCAAGATATAATTCAATTAATGAGCAATGGACATCCCAACAAGACATTTTCGTTTTTCATAGATATGAAAGCTCATCTTTCTACGATTTCACAAATACGCTTCATGAAACGAATTTCCTTAAAGAGCCATTACGTGTTAGTGTCACAGCCAACCTTGCCCTCTTAAAAGTTAAAGTATTTTTAAGGTACAAACTTAAAACCATCCAATCCTATTCATTGCTATGAAATGATCCTTCATAAGAGTTAAATTTGCATTTATTTGTGAGAATAATCTACGAAAAAATCCTCAAATTTTTGTCGCATGTTTCGTTCATTACAGGGAGAAGGTTCGTCAACTCCTTTGAAAGTTAGACTAAATGTACCTCGTGAGCTGGCAAATAGCAGCTATCAAACACGACTAAAATTCGCAAAATCGCGACGCCGAACAAGAATATCAAAGGGAAATGAATAATCGATATCGTGAGAGAATTTAAACACAGCTACAGTTTCTCAGCCTTTGAAACCCATCCCAATTTTGACTACACGATCCATAGTAGTACACTCATTACGTGCATACGTGTGAAAATCATATATTTAATCCACTTCAAATTACTCCGTTGAGAGGGATTTTAAGGAAAGAGACGCTAGTTTCCTCTGTCAAAGCATGAACTTAATTTACAAGCAAAGTTAGGATGGGCTAGATGGCAAAATCCAAGAAAACTAATCATGGATCCCTTTATCTAACGACACTCCCGCTGCTTCCGCGAATAACTAATAACCTCATCTCGTCTCCGGAACCAGGGGGGCAAAATCGAATCTCTCCGATGGCACGAGATTGCAAAAGATATTTTTTCCGAAGAACGCAACCTTATTACCCCCGATCAATCGTCACTTTGCGATACGTGTAACGGCATTTGCGCCAGACCATTGACCCTACCGAGACTTCAATTAAAGGAATGTATTCGCATCTCGTGCCTTCCTCGTTAAGGGAGAACTTGCGTCGTCCCAAAGCGGTTGCGAGGGGGAAAGGAAGATGGAGCCGAGGCTGATTTCGATTGAAATCTTCCACCGAAATGAATTAAATGAAGATGAGGGTTCGTGAGGATTCACTTCGCCAAAAATAATGTTTCTACAAGACGGGGAGGGAATCTAAAAAATCCGAAAATATAGATTGAATCTGGTGAAAGCATTTTGGCGTTTGGAGGAAATTTCGATGACTAATAAAATAAAAAAGGTTCATCAGACGGAGACCCTTATTCTGTAAATTCCCATCAGCTATTCATACTTGCATGCCTATCATGGTAAAATATTTAAATGTCGTTATACTTCTGACTAATTTCAGAGTGATATTTCGTCTGGAATAAAGAATTGACAAGAGGTAGAAGACAAATGGTAAATAAAGCGCTTGTCATTAAAAGAATGGCTCGATTAATCATTTCAGTCACTAGATTTTATCAATGTATTTAAACTCATTATGTGATATAGCTTACACATTTAAGGAATTATTATTATCTTAAGGATGGTTATGTAATGTTATTAGCGTGTTTACCTCTCTTTTTTTACAAACGTGTATTTTTCTTGGGTGATATTTTTTAATGTATTTTCTCCATATGTACCTTTACTTTGAATTTTCTTTTTTCTCTCATCTTTTTATTTTAGTTATCCATATATTTCAGTAAACTACTTTATCGTATAATTGTTTCGGTATTTTTTTCTGCTGTGTTTTCGTTAATTTTCCAACCCCTTTCTCAGTGGGTGTTTTCCCGCAACGTGGGTTTTTTCTTTGTTATCCTTAAGTGTTGAAGGTTTATTCCGCACTCTACTCTTTATTTTAGTTTTTATTTTATCTTTGTATATATCAGAACAACATCCGACGTTAGGTGGAAGAGAGGTCCACATCGTTATGTATCTATCTACCTAGTAAACTGAGATTTTTTTCAGTCGCAGCTTACCCAAACATTACTTTCAAGAACTTATATTTTGAGAATTAACCAAATACACAAAATTAAACTTATTGAAATAAAATTAAGATTGCTCAAAGCGAAATAATGAATTTTAAAATCTAATTAGAATGTACAACTGCACGTTTTGGTTGAGACCGAGATTAGCATTGCGAAACAACAGTCTCCCTGGATAGATTATCTTCCTAGAACACTATTTTTTGAAAACTAACAATAAGTGTAATTGAACGAAAATGTCTCAAAACACCACAACCATCAAGAATGCTTGATAAGAAAGGTCCAGAAGGCGAAACATTCCAAATAAAAATCGTTGACACGGAGATCGCGGGCGAAATAGTAACGCGACGCGGACGAAAAGGATTCCATTTTAAGCAACTCCGTGAAACCGAAATGTCCGAGCGATAAAAGCGGATCCAGCGCAATGGACGGCTTGACCCGTGCTCCGAGCAATCACGCTCAAACCGACCGATGGATCACCTCTCCCAAGGTCCGCTATAACCAGCAGCCCGTGCACGTTTCGTGACATCAGGCGTCACCGCCAGACGTCGGAATGCTCACGGAGCGTCCGAATGGCACAGCGCAGAACTTCACGTGTCACTGGATCCGGAGGCGCTTTCCCGGATTCCGGCGGCTTGCCTTAATCGCCATGACAATGGGAATCGTTTAGCAAGCGACCAATACCACTCCGAAAGCATTTAGTTCATAATGTCGCGAGAGAGACGGAGCATTTCGGAGTAATAACGCGTTATATCCGAAATCGTCCAAATCTCCAGATCGGTCCATTCTTTCACGCTCCAATTTCCACGGATTACCTACGAGAAAAATAAGAATCTGGCCTTCCGAACAAAATCTTTCGTCTCTTTCGATACTGTGGAAAATCCCGAATCCATTAAGGTGGCATCGAAATTTTGATTTGAATTTTTCACAAAACAGGGACGAAGAGTTTTTTCAATGAACGGAAGGGCTAGTTATTGGATTTTTCTTTTAAACGATACCTAGATCAGATTCGTTAAAGACTAAACATGAACAATATGCTCGCGCATTGCAGGAGCTATATTACCGTTAAATAAAATTTTGTTTGAATACATTTTTTCGGTGAATGTATCAAACTAAAATAATGCTACTTCAATTCTTTAAATAGATATCCTAAAATTTTGATAACCCTTTATATATATATACATATACATGGAGAGTTTTCTATTTCACGAATGAACTTTAGAAATGCTAAAGAAATACGTAACGGGAATCAGAAACAAATAAATCACCTGAAATCAATAGGAATTATAAGGCACACATAAAAGGTATCTTAGCTTAAAAGAAAAATTTTCTTTTTTCTTAGATAATTTCCTTGGCATGTACTTGATAGATACATTTCATTAATAGTTAATACAACGATTTTAGATTTATACCCAGCCTGTAGAAAATAATTCAATTTAGGTTTATTCATTTCGACATCCACATCTGAATAAATACCCTGATAGCCGCACGACGACGTGAGTCAGGGGTGTTCGTAGGTACTCATTAATTACTAATTCGTTAAGAAAACATGGACTGGGGCTCCCGATAGCCAAGTGGGCAACGCGTTCGACTTCAGTGAAAGCGGTCCCGGATTCGATTCCCGGTGGGGACTCATGTGCGAAATGACCTAAGCTGTCGAAGCACTTTTAACAATACTACTACTAAAACATGGACTCTTCATATGACGAGAAACTGTTGATTATTAATATAGCGTGATATTTGGGAAACAGAAAATTCTTGCAGGTAAAAATAATTCTAATAACTTCTACAATGGAAACAGGGAAATATTTCCAATTACATCCATTTCAGTATTTATTAGCATTGATGAACACAAACAACCATTCCCTAATCAGTAAATTCCACTTAGCCGGGACTCGAACCCAGGGCCTTCTAGTTGGAACGTGGAAAGCATGCTTAGCAACTCCACCACCGCGGCCGGGGGTGAAGGAGGTGCACTGTTCACCCTCTGCAATATTACTAAGTTACTTTTTAAATGTGGCCCCCCTCAAACTAAGGCCCCGGCAGATGGACATCCATGGAGCCCCACTAGGTACGTCAATGCCCGAAGTAGTAAAGTCTTCAGACTTCAAATCATAAGTTCGAGCGAATATTTTCCCAACAAGGTTCAAACGGGCACGAAATTTTCAATACAAATTTTAGCACTCTTTGAGTGCATATTTGCAGGTCGAGAGACCGTTCCATTCAGCTGAAGAACCGAAGAGTGATTCCAAAAGAAGTAAAACTCGCAAAATCGGAGAAAAAATTATTTGGTCCAGGGGATAAGCAGAAGCGGGTAACATGCGGGAGTACCAGACGAACTTCGAGGCTCGGGAGAAGTAAAAGGTCCTGACCGTACTTCAGTAACCCTCGAGACTCTTTCGAAACTTGTCACATTACTTCGGGAGCGCGCATTATTCATCCGTTGCAGTTCAAGGGCAAAAGGAAAGGAAGTCCGTCGGGGTTCGCAGACTCGAACAACCCCCAAGTATAAACCCCACCCTTTGTTACATGGAGAAAAGAATGTTTTCCCGGCTTATCCTTTCCTCACTTAGCGATGACGTTCCTAGTATAATAGATCATCATTTCCCAAAGAGTACAGCCTTTGAATTTCATGACATATTGGACAAGTTATTTAAATGTATTAAGGGATTTTCTCACTTCGCTGGTTCAAAGATTATTCAGCGCTCTACTGGGAAGTACGAGCTCGTATTTATTACGAAAACAAGGCAAAACAAACCCTTCCTCCATTTTCATCTCTATATTAATTATTCTTAGATTATCCAAAGATTTTTTTGCCTTATTTGGTAGTTTGTTTGTTCCCAAGGAATAAATGGAAACGAAAAAGGCATAAGTAACTGGGACTCGAACCCAGGGCCAGGCTTTTTCCGGGTTAATGCTCTAACCAGGGGTTACGAACAAATGGAAGAATTACTTTTGCCCGCACAACTCTGACGTTTTTATCCTTTTCAAGTATTCTAAACTTAGGAAATTTAAGCCCAAAATTAGATAAACGCGATGAATATAAACTAGACTACTTATTCTCCGATATATTTAAATGTACGATCGGGTTCAGCCTTGCAGCCATCACTATTCATTTATTTTATTTATTTATGTAACTCTTTTGGGGAGGTTATGCCGGGGAGGTTTGGGGAGTTATGCCAATAGGCTTCCCTTACACCTTACCTCCTTAACCTAACCTAATAATTAAGTACATCACTGGAAGTAAAGGCCGTTGTCACCTTAAAATACCGTTTCCATCTGTATGTGATATTTAAGTAAACGCACAGAAAAAGGTCGGCATTTCGAGTGCTGTTCCTGACGAAATTGATTATACATTACAATATTGCCGAAATTACTAAGTCGAGTTTTTAATTATTGAATTGCGTACTACGGAGTCAGGTACACTCAAGTTGATTACATAGATAAACGTGGATATCGTTAGTTAATTATTAAGTTTATCAATGAGATCATTAATCACACTTAAAAAGCGGGCCGCACTGGTAAGGTAGTTTCAATGATTTTAACAGCAATATAAAACCCTCATTTCGAAGGCGATTCAAGTTAGGTCAGCAAGATTCCTTAGTTCCTTAAGGGACGACTTGCAAGTCCGACAGAGCAAATATATTCCAGTATGCAAATGAAGAAAAAGTATTTGCATCCATCCACTCCATTTTAGCAGCCATTAAACTAACTTAACGTCAAAAAACACCTTTTATAACCGTTCCTGCGGAATGAACATTAAGGTCATGATAATTATGGCGCCAGGAAAGAAAGCTTTTGAATGTCAACGAGTCCTCTAGGCAGCGAAAGTGAAACCATACATTAGTAATACTTCGCTACAAGGTTCTTTTGCGTTCAGTTTTACTGCGTTCGCCGAGGAATTTTGAGTGGCGTTGTTTTTTTAATCTTGGGGAAGTGCAAAGTTGGAACGTTATTCGGGGTTATTATTTTTTCCTCTTCCCTTTAACATTCATTACTGAAGCCGTTCCAGGATATGAGGATAACGTAGTTTCACCTATAAAGCCCGGCGCGCTGCTTCTCTGCGCATTTGTTTTTACTACTATTAGACACTGCTTAACGACCTGCTTAGCTCTACGAACGATTTAAAACCCCAAGTTTATCGTTTCCTTTATGGCTCTTTAAAAACGAAAAAAATAGAAGATGCACTCCACTCCTTAGCGACCTGAATATCATAATTGTGTACGGTGCAATTTGTGGGAAGGAATTAGCGTAAAATTAGCATGTTAAGGAGTTTCTCCTCGTTCACCGATTTAAGGGAGTCATTTTTGGTAATTATTATGAAAATGGAGCAAAATAGGCAATTCGGGAACATCCTCTAACTGTGTTTACCCGCTTTCCGTAAGGGTGGTTCATGGGACGAAATTCACCGCGGTACAGCCAACGCAGATTAAACCCTAATTTTAAGATATTCAAACGAACAAATTTTCGAGTACTATACCATCGTAGAATTTTATTTTCGAGTACTATATCATCGTAGAATTTCGCGAGTTCCACGGTTACTATAGAATTATCATTACTTTAACTCAACTTTTCCCCAGCTGCAAATACAACACAAGGTTGTAACCACCCCACTCTTCTTCTACAACATTCCCTCGTTACTTTTTAGCAATATTAACTTCTAAAAGGTTATACCCAATTTATTCTTATTTTTCAAACTTTTTAGCATGTAGTCTTTGATTTATTGTCGTAAATTGTACAATACCAAATATACGTATTCCCACAGGTAGCAATGATATTTGAAGAATTTGTAGTTTTCTATAGTTTTCTATATATGAATAAATGATATTTCTACTAGTTTTCTATTTATGAATAAATGAATTTTTAATATCCTCTAATCTAGGAATTCTTTTACCGATTAACATTTATCAAAGAATAAAGTTCAATTCCATTACAAATATATTCACAATATATTCAATAACTAATAACTATACTCAATATTTTACTCCTTTCAGTAGGTAAAGTGTTAAATATTTTAATCCTCAATGACAAAGGGCAACACTGTTATATTTTTTTCCCTACATATTGGGTAATTTCTTTGATCTTAAATTTTTGAATGACGCTGACGGTTATATGTGAATCGGATTAAATTTGAATTTGTAACGCTAAAAATAAAATAACCGGTGATAAATCTATAAATGTATTATGTTGTGAATAACTTGCGACTCTTTCACTTAAATAAAGGTTTCATCAAGAAACTCATTCAATGCAACTATATTCCTTGCTTTAGGACTCAGTTTAAGGTTAACTCATTTTGAATTTCATTTTGTGTATCGCTTACTAAAAGTGCACTGTTTTCAATCCACATAGTTCTTGTATTAGAGATATTCTAGCGATCACGAAAGCATCCAAGGATGGAATACAGAAGAATACGGTGGAATTTTCTTTCGTTTACCTGTCTATTGAGAAGTTACTCTGCTATCGAAGCATTTATCAACCATAACATATTAACCTCTATCCTAAGTAGAGCCTAGGGACTATTATATTTTATGGTTTAGCTCTTAGAGGGAGTTGACATAGTTGCATTTCAGTTAAGCATTGACGCTTAGCGTTATGGCGCATGATCTAGAAGCAGCGGTGCTCCAACCGTAAAAGCTTTCGCATCACATCTTTGATATTATAGCATCGCAAAAAAGCATCGAGCAGTAGGGTAAAGACCAGTACTATCCCACGATAAGAGCAGTTGATGGCATTACGGCTTTATTTCGACGTATTTAACGATAAGCCAGCCAGGTCTCGTGTTGAACGCTCCCGGTCATCCGTGTTGCAATGGGAGCTATAGACGCTGTGCACCACCAAAAAACGGAGAAAATACCACCGACAAAGAAGTGGAGAGTCTCTTAAAAGTGTAAAAGACTCATTACAAGAATAACCTCCATTTAATTCGTAGAACTAAGCAAAGGTGAGGAATTCTGCATTCTCTACTGCATGCAGACGACTGCTTAAGGGATATAACTCCCTTACTCATTGAGAATCAACGGATACTTCTCCAAGAAACCAGAATTAATGTCTCGGTAGTTTTTCCGCCTAGTTTAGTAATCAATATTGAAATATATTTCAAATAATCGAACTGTAAGTCTTCCGAAAGTAGCATTTAAAACTATTTTTTAGTATCAATAAGAATGAGAATTTCCTGCACATCCCGTAGCTAATGAAATGGTGATTAAGGTTCAAATTGTGATTAGCTTTATTCAAAATGCTTTAACATCTTCTGATTTATTTCAATTGCGTTTTCTTTTATGTTTCTATCCCCGAACAATTTTTTCACAATGCTTTCTAATATTTGGTAAGACAAAGAGATAAATTTATGACATTCGTTTCAAGCATTTGGAACATGAATTATTTGGAGTATAACTTATCGATAAATTAGATAAGGTTATCAACATGTAAACCGAGGAGGGCTTCGAGCAAACAGTATGACAACTTTTGATAACTAAATTTTTAAAAAGAGAAAAACTTACTAAAGATTTCAAGATGTTGTGACTTATTACTGAGATGTAAAATCTGATACCAATTATATATTTGATACCATTATCTTGGGTAATCATTCACAATGTTGGTGAAAGATCATAATTATGTGAAAATAATAGTAATCATAATAATGGAACTTTTGCAATTACACAGTCTGACTAAAACTCCAATTTGCAATTTGAATAATGTACATTCGAGTAGGGGGACGTAGCTATAAATAGAAGCTAACATATTTCTCTTTCTTTATTCCCCTAGAACCTCCGAGCTGTATAGTTAAGAGACAGACCTAATGATATTGCTGCAGAACTACGGTCAGTACGGCCTTATAAAGAGGTTTTAGCCAAAGACACAACGGGGTAATTAATTGTTGGGTGTTTGAAGAGTAAAATTTACCGAAAAAATCCTTTTATCATCAAACAATCTCCACCTTTCACGATTACTCTGACGATTAAAAGGAATGACGCGTAAAAAACCTGGAGACCAGGGCCGACTCGAGGATACTTTAAAAATCTCTATTTTCTTAAAGACTCCAACTTTTCCAAGAGATAACTTTTAGCGTTCGTGAGAATTAATTTATAAATTAATACTTAGATGATTCTATTTTATTACTTTAGTTTTAACAAATTAAACATTAAAAGCTAAGGTAAGTCATGGATTAATAAGAAGCAAGTGCATCCTTAGAATAGGCAATTGTTATTGGCTGTGATTGACTAGATATGGAGCTTTATGTTTGAAATTTGTTGATTTATTTCAACGTAAATCCATTAATATCTCAAGGGTTTTACAATGAGTTGAATAAGTTACGATTCTTAAAAATTTTGATAGAAAAAAAGGGATCCAAAACCTCACAAACGAATACCTATTTCACGAACATTCCCCGCTCATTTCTTTACACTCCATGCTTTTCCAATGACAGCAAGGGTTTTCGATTTTTCCTCAGCGTCTACTACCGCACTCAATCTTTTCCCCCTCCCTCCTTCCATAAACACTTGCTGTTCCGATGTAAAGTAGCATGCTGATGTCCGTAAGACGAAACTAGTCGCATTCTCCTTTACACGAGAAATATATGCTATAAAAATTACAAAGTTCTTTGATTTATAAGTACGATACTATTCCACAAGTCAACCATGAGCACATAGAATTATGATTTTACAAAATTTAACCAAAAAACGTCTTTATAAACATTATCCTTTTTTGAAGAAATTGAAATAGAAGAAAAAAGGAGGTATCACTATGTCGTGGTAGCTTAGAGGACAGAGCCCAGAAAATGGGGGACCCGGGTTCGATTCCCGGCTGCGGCAGACCTTTTTCTCTTTCAATTTCTTCATCTAAGTTCAAGCATGTGAACCATACGTTTCTCGTCGCTTATCATCTTTATTGTTACTTGAATACTTCCTTTAACGGTCAAGCATCAATTCTTAACCACATCCCTGACGCACCCGAGATATCTTCTAAAAGAGAGTGGTTTAAAATTCAGTCACACCCGAGATATTTTTTACTTAGGATTTTCTGCTTTTTGACGATTTTTTACTTCCGAAAAAATCTCAGTTTAGCTGTCGAGGGTATCGAACTTTTCTATCATGCTTTTTATCTGCGTTTTATTTGTACGCCACTATTGTTTTAACGGGCACGTGGATATACGGTCAGCGAGTTGAATTTAAGGAAATAAAAAACTGAAATATTATATTAAATAGCTATCCGAAGGGAAGAAAGACTTTCTCTCCGTTCTTAGTTACGTTTAAACCTATATAGTAACAAATTAAAATAATATACATTTTCCAAGTCCAAACTTCAAATAAAAATTGTCAGAAAGTTGGTTTAGGAACCTCTTAACATGGGACTCATCTATGAAGTCAATAACCCTCACAAAACTTGTGTAATTATATTTCCTATGAGAGGATCATCCACGACGGTATCCTAACCTCAAGAAAACATCGGATTATGTAATGCGACCCCAAACCTGGCGACCGCCAGGCTTCCTTGTCTCAGAATGGCCCAGCGTAAAACCGTGCAATTTTCGGGGATCACTGTGGTGAACGTCTCCTTCCAAAATTCTCCTGATTCACGTCGAATTCCTCAATCTTATGGGACGGGCCTGGAGGCCATCTTCGTTGATAACCAGCGTTCAAATACCGGACGAGTCATCAATATTTACGATAGAGCACAACCTCCATTCCTCCCACTCCGCCGTCATTCCAACTTTTCAATAAGACCGAAGCCATAAGAGACAAACTCGCGTGGAACTCTCCCTAGATGGCGTCAAAGTGGGATAACGCACGGCGAAATGAAAACAAAGGCTTTTGAGCGCGAATTTCCTGACGTGCATGAGAAGGAGCGCAATATACTCTTTTCGTCTGCGGCAATGAAAACTTCCTTTCTCGTTTCCTTTCCTTTCACCGGGCCCTTTTGCGAGACAAAGGGGTGCCATTACACGCTCCGAAGTCTATGCGGAGGAGGACGCTAAAAGGGAATACTGACCCTATACACTTTACCTCCACTTCCTCTCTACGATAAACGGAGCTCTCATAGTGCACGACGACTGGAAAAATTACAGACTAGGTGAATTTTCCATTAGACATCAAATTCACATTTTATCGATAAAAGTAACGACATGAAACGAAAATTCCTCGGAGGCGGAATGGTTATCATGTCGAGGCCTCGGGTTCGACTCCCGGCAAATCTGGATGTTACCGATTGAAGAGTGGGTATTTCTCATTTTCCCTTGCTGTCGTTACCACATTCACCATAAACTGGCGTATTTGCAGTATATTAATGAATAGATAATGTCTGCACAGCCTTCAGCCTGGTTTGAATCTCATCCCTCCATATGCAGCGAAAAGCTTTGGAGAGTGGGCTGAGGCGACCAGGCAAAATGAAAGGTAGTTCGCCATTGTTTCCCTCACTGGGACAGAATGCTATAAGAGGAACAAGTCCACGAAAGTGAAGCACAATGACTCTACAAGTAACACTTCATTAACGTAACATTTAAAAACGAGATCATTCAGCATCACTCATACCTCAGTAGCTTTGAAATTATCACAACTATGATTAAAACTGAGATAAAAAATATTGAAAGATACATTTTTCTCTATTCTATACAAAAAGAAAAATTAAAACTATCCCATTCGTCAGGAAATGGTATAAGGACCGAATAGATAATAAATTATTTTTAAAAATTCTTCGAAGACCACACCGTGAGCATGCAGCGAAAGTAGTATTTTTTGGGAATTAGTTAGTTTTGTTTAAAATAGTTTTTTAGTTAGTTTTTGTTTAAAATAAATAATGGATGTGCTTTCAAAATCAGCAAAACCCAGAAAAAAATACGACAACTTATCATTAACGTAATTGCAATAACGTAAAAGACCATTAAACCTAATTTAAAACTACTGTTGGAAGCGAATCAAATCATTTTTAGCATTATCCGAAGATTTACCTACTAAGAGCGGAAAATACACGAAGGGTTTTTTCTAGAGATATCTCTCTTGATTAATTCTCAAGCACGTGATCCCGAGATAACAAAAAAATCTTCGATATTCATTCAATATTCTTCAGTAGGCAATTTTAAGAGGTTAATTCTCGAACCATACTGCGACCCTCACCGGGATAGTGAATAGAAATTTGGTGAATTCAACGATAAGAATATGTTGAAATGAGAAATTATTTTGTTAATTCCACATAGACTTAATGGAGTTATTCATCACGAATTAATCACAAAAGAATTTCTCATTTCAACAATATGAAAGCATTCAACAATTATGAAAGCATAGTTATTCCAAAGACTGTATCCTTCGTTGAGAATATGTATTGTTCAATCTAAATTGACAAATGCAAAAGTCAATAAAAACAAACAAATTAAATCAAGAAAATGTATACAATGAAATTCATTCGAGGAAATTGTCAGCATTACAGTGAGCTAACATAAGTACGGTTAAATAAAAAAACAACTTTATTGCATTTGAATACTGAAGACTCCATAGCTCATTGAAAAGCTTTTTGCTATTTCTTTCTCTAGCAAAGCACACCAGGCCAATGAGCAGACGAAAGTATTGCCTGACTTTTATTGAAACATCGCAACGACTGAAGATGATTGTCTCTTCTCAAAAAGAACGCTTCATCCGCGCACTTAGTCGCAAATTTCAGCTGCATCACACCCAAGCGTAGAGAAAGAGCGCATTTCTACTGGATTGGCACCTCTCCCGATACAGACGTAATAAAGAAAGGAAAACAGGGAGTGCGGAATGAGACAGACAACATGAGCCAGGCAGAAAAGGAAGACGAAACTTAACCTCGTAAAGCGCAACGAGAAAGTGGATGGCGTAACTCTAAGGGAAGATGGAAAGAGCGAAACGAGAGGAGATTGGATGTCGCTGCGAGGAATCTTCGGGGATAAATCAAACTGAAGAAAAGAGGACTTTAAGACGCAGGCAAATTCTAAGGGAGCTGTAGATCTTTAATCACTCCTTCCACTTCGGTATAAAAATTTTGAGCGAGAAACGAACCGCATTTCATATTCAGGCTGCTTCAAGCTAGAGCATATTGATTACATTCAGGCTACACTATTTTAAATCTATCTAAATAATAGCGATGATTTATTTTGAAATTTCAATTTGCCTCGTAGATGTAGAAGATTAAAAATACTTTCCCCATCTGGTGGACTTAATTCTTGCTTAGATTCAATTAAAGCTGGCAATCTGGGGGATGAGAGATAAGCTCTATATTTAAAAAAATGACGAAGCCTCCACCTCGGGAATTATTTTCTTATACAGAAATTATTCTTGGTTAGATTTTTTAAGCGCGACTATTGAAGCCCTAACATTTAATCGTTACTAAGATGGAATACTCACAGAACACAGAAGTTGCCATGACGTGGATAATCTAGTCTCTTAAAGGAAACTGTGCAATACCAATGAAAATACGATCACTACAAATAGCTAGATAAATTAACAATTATTTTCGGCCAAAGTCATGAAAATAAACGCGTAAAGAGATTGAGCCCCAGATTCGAACTCTCCGATGATAAAGGCTTATTATTCAATCACTACAATTAGACTTGCTTAAACATGTGTGGTACACACATTATTTTATAGTCATAGAAACAACTTGGAGAGGAAAATTCAAGTAACTCTTAAAATAAGAACTCTCAAGGTTCTGTATAGGGATTTCCGGTTGACAAGAGCGTGAAATCAATAATAAAGATAAAAGACAATAGCGAAGACTTTTTTTTTCCCCCTGCCACACGCCGGAAGGCGGCTTGCAGGGTACTTATGTAGATGAAGACTGAAAACGCATAATGTTGGAGAACTAGAATAATTCTAAAATATCATGTGACATTAACTTATAATAAAAATTTGTTTTTCTCTAAATAATATTGTAAGAGATTTTTTCTCTCTAATAATCTGAATGCCATGTCCAAATTCACCATCTGCAAGAATCGGAGAATGTAAGTTATATGATATTTATTTACGCTGTACTTTTCATCGAGTGGAATTGTGAATAACTATTAGGATTAGATGCAAGAAGAAACTAACTGCTGTCGGACTGAAAATAGTATAGACCCGGACTTTGACGCGTTCCCATTTGATGATCTGCAATTGTTATGGGAGATGTTATACATCGTTCGAAAGAGAATTTATTTGCCTTTAAAATGATTTTACATCAAGAGTCAATATCGACCTCCTGCTATATCTGAGTCGACGTAAACCAAATCATAACACGGTAAATTCGCACAAATCCATGACTCGGTCATCTTTACACCTTTGGTGAACAATGACCAGGAGTCACAGAAAAACCAAACTTTTAGCAGAAATGTGGTATATAATCGTGAAGAATAATCCGCGTTTCTGAGATCCGATCGTGATTTATTGACCTTTGATAAGCGTCTGAATTAAAAATCGATCTCCTACAAATTTCATCCTACGCTATTAAATTTTTCCTACGCGCTATTAGAATGATTTAGAAAAAATAAGCTAGGGCGATTTTTCCTACATGCATTGTGGGATGAGCTAAAAGGAGCATTTCGCTCCGGCGAAACGCCGAGCGTAGTAGTCTCAATCTCGCCCTGAAATAAAGCCGTTTCATTATTATTATTGGGAACTTCTCAGCAATGAAGCTGGGAAACATTCACCTATTCCGGATGCAAAGCACTAAAGGCGCAGGCAGTAATTTGGTCCGATACGATTTGGTTCCACTACAATTTGGCCCCACGACGATTTGGTCCGCGACGATTTGATTCGTGGCGACTGGGTGCTACGATGATTTAGTAACGACACGCGATAAATTGGTTGTTTGGCAAGGCTGAAATTTGTCATTATTAATTTTTATTGTTATTTCTGGATAGAATTCAGAATTCGTAGAAGTATTTAACTGTTTGTTAAACAAAAATTAGAAGTATGCCTTACTGGAATCGGAACGTGCAATAGAAGAAGAAAGCAGTTATCCAGACGTTAAAATAAGACAAAAATATTTTATGTTTAATTTCAAGTTACACAAGAAATTATAGACCATATCGTCACGGACGAAATCGTCGTGGGACCAAATCGTAGCGGACCAAATCACCGCGGACAAAATTTCCGGGTGCCCACCAAAGGCTCATATACTGTTTTTTTAATTGAATTTTAAAATCTTCTTACTATGAATCAAGTACCAATTAATATTATTTTTATTATTCTCAGGATTATGATGGCCAATGAAACCATGCGAGGCCCAGGCATTCGGTTTGTGGACCAAAAACCAAACATTTGACTGCGAATTTGGAGGGAAATGGGGAATGAATCATCATAAAAGGGAATAGCCAAATTAAAGAGCAATGCGGGTGGACCGATGAGGGGCCAAGTGAATCTGATGAGGGCCATTGAACCCCCTTAGTTACATCTCTGCCTCTACTACCAAGAGGTTAGCCCCGTAACCTCTCCGTCTATGTACAGACAATGACATCAAGTTGCTCTTAAAGCGTCTCCAACTATTTCTGACTTGGAAGGTGGGCAAGACGCCGCTTCATCTTGGCAAGTGCACCACCGAGTAGAACCATAAGAATGAAGAGCTACGGGCGCCTCCTCAGAGCATCCACATTCAGGCGACTTAAAAATAGCCGCGCAAGTAGAAAGTGGAGACAGAGTTGCAAAAAGAACGGCTGCCTTTGCCGCTGAGAACCGTATCCAGTAAATCTCTTTTTGATGCTAGTGCAGGAATTCTTCGTTCCCACTCCGTATTTGGAATAAAATGAGGAAATATCTAGTAATATATAACAACCCTACGAAGTAAGTTGCAATTACGAGTAGCAAATATTTGTTAGATTTTACAGGCATGAAAATGTTTTTATACGTTCTTTGAGTTTTTCTGCAACATCAGTAAATAAAACTCTCGGCGAATTCCCTTGAAAGTCTTACAAAACATACAAAACTTCCGCAAAAATATCTGATTTCTGATAATCTTTCCTTTAGCATCGTAGGCATAAATTTTTACTGTTTTATATCCCTTCGGGGTTTGAATGTGGGGTCGTGCTTTCGCATATGAAGATATTCTTATCCTGCAAATACCTGTGACGAGGATTTTTATCACGACCTCATGCACCTGTCATGACATGGAATTGAATACTTCCAAGTATATGCATTTATAAGACGTTTCTGATACCAAATTTTTGCTTAAAATGATATCCTTTGTTTTCTGCTTATCAGATGGACATTCTTTCACAGCTGATGAACATTACGTAATTAACGCATATATTTAATAGGTTTGCGCAGGTTTTTCACACCCCCGTTCTCTATGTGTGCTTTCCTGCCGTGGAGATTTTTTCCTAAGTTACTATTTAGGTATTTTAGATCCACAAATTCTTCTTGAGTTTTTCTCTCTATTTCTATTTAAACATTTATTCCTGTTTTAATAATAGCAATGACGACAGGTTAGATGGAAGAAGTCTCTTCTTCCATTCCATTCCCTTACACGTTTCCCTATCAAAAACTCCAATTAAACACACAGAAAATTTCGTATAATAATCGAATAAAATAAATTGAAATGAAACACGAATTCTGTTAGCACCCGGACATGACATAATCGAAAGATTATAAATCCTTGAAAATCGCCGGTCTCTTACCAGAGGTCTTTTTAACAATGGAGTGGATTGGAGCAGCAGTTCTCTGGATTTACACACTAAATGACTGGCATTCAAAGCTTTATAGACGCAAACGGTGCCAGTGATTTCGATTGAAGACGGGCACTGCCACAAAGAGTCGCATAGATTGAAACCGTTTTAGCAGAAGGAAAAGGGCAAAGGACAATAGAAAACGTAGCAATGAGTTATCTCTCTAAAGTCCTTGAAGGAGTATCTTGACTGGGTCCCGATATTGGCCATTACTAAGAACACTACTGAAGTAGAACAGTGTCCTTTCGTAATGCATAAGTTTCATGATAAGGATTGAATTTATCATTACTGCAAGGCTGACAAAAAATTATAATATCATATTTTAATGTATGAAAATCTTTGAATTTAATTGAAATGCAGCAGGAAGAGGCAAAACCCAGAGCACAAAAAGAAAAATTTGGCTTCTTACAAACCGTAAAACATTGGGGTATAGGAACTGCAAATCGAAAAATCTTGGGAAATAATTCGAGGACTTTGATTTTGAAGTTATACCACCAAGAGAAGGAAGATGTGAAAGGAAATTTCTAGAAATAGGAGGTTTCTGACCCTTTATAGCTATATCTTCCAAAACATTTAATTTCGAGATGACTTTGAAATATTTTTATGTTTAATGTTTTACTTCAAAATCTGAAAGGAGGATATTCGCCTTCAGACACTGATAGCGACAAAAAAGAAAAGAAACATCTCCGAGTCAAAGACATATGATACTGGAAAGAATTAAGTTGCAAATTTAATATTTAATTGAAATATTATTTGTATTCTATTCTTACCTATATATCACGTAGTTTAATTTGGATACATAGTATTCTATGTCTGTAAAGAATCACTCCAAATAAAATAATTCCATATTATTCACTATGGGGAGTAATATAAACTTGTGGATGATTTATTGCTTCGTACCTTGTTAATTCATAAAGTAATATTTTCAACATTTTCCACCGAACAAAGACTTCAGAAACGAAACTTCGTCAGTTTTTGAAAGCAATGAAGACCCGATATGGTGTATCAATGTTCAAATTATGGAATACGTACTAGCATTGCCGGGAGTATTTGTCATATTAAATTGAAAACGAGCAAATCAATAAGTTCTTGTTTGGCGAACTCCATTTTTGTGAAAATATTTGCACGAATACGATTAATTGCAAACATACCATCAGTAAAAAGTAATGCACATAAAGTTCCCGACATTGGCACGCTAACGTCAGATTAATTTGTTCGGCGGAGACAAATATTGATTTTTAGGTGCGGTCACACGCGAACGCATTGCAATGCCTTCGGAATGTCTGTCTGTTGCGTAAAGAAAGCCGGTGATTGGAAAAGAGATTGCGATTAAATTAAACACAGATTGTAACCCAATGCGTGAATAAATGAATATTTCAAGGTATTCTGTGGTAACTTTCATCCCATTTAATTGTGAAATGGCTCTCGAAGCCTCGTCATCATCGGGTAATCATGAAACAGTCTGTGCAAGATATACGACAAATTAAACTTATAACAGTAACTAGAGGATAGAATATCCAGAGAAATTTCCAAGTGTTCCAATGTACTAAAGCTACGTTCCGAGAGGAAATAGATATCTGCGAAAAAGGCGCAACGGAAAGGAGAATATTTTGCTTATTTTCCATTTGATCTTAGGAAATAGTTTCGTTTAATCACCACACCGGCCGCGGTGGCGGAGTGGATAGCGTGCTAGCGACTCCAAACCCACGGCTTCGAATCCCGTCTGATCGGAATTTCCTGGCTGGAAATGGATGCTTGAATTCGTCAATTGGGATCATCTTTATCATTCCATCGAAGAAGTTACTATTATTATTATTTTACAAAATCACGGAATTAGTCCTGATGGCGTAGATAAGCATTGAAACCTAAGTCGCGCATCCTTGGATTGTGGTTTTGTACTGTTCATTATCTCCATACGTGCCTACGATGGAGTACCGTAACATTAAGGCCTCCAAAACCTAAACTTTTTTTTCGATATGTTATCATGTAAAGTACCAAATGTACTGATGAACTAATGAAGACTGATACTGTAAAGCAGATGCTTGAGAAATGCAAATACGTTTCTATTCCTGAAATGACCGCAGCTTAACCCCTTCTAAACACCTCAAGGAGAAATTTTCAATATATGTACGATAAAAAATATCGAGGTTATATTAGTTAGCAGAGAACACGAACTTCTAACAGACATTTTACCAAGTCTTGAAACATAATAAAAACAATATCGCTTAAACCCCTCTACACGCTATGAAAATTCTGAATGCACAATGCAAAAATTATGATAACAAAACAATTTAAGCCAACATCTTCCAATTTTCCCCACGAAAATGACCAAAGGGACGATTCCCAAACTACGTTCGGCAACATCACTAACTTGAAAGCAAATTAAACAAAATTGACGGAAAGTTGACTCAAGCGAAACAAAATGAAAGGAAGAAGAATAGGGAAGGCTTTCTTGCAAAGCGGAAGATTTATAATCTTAGAGAACCTTATGAACACCCAATTAAGATTCGTCTTTAAAGAAAATGAAAAACAAAACTAAATGGAAACAGGAATAGACAGAAGACAGGAAGGGATGCGAACAGAAACGAAGAATTTCGTAAAAAGATAAAAAGCGACCAACCTAGTTTCTGGAGCGTTCACCTTCCGAGGAACCACGGAATAAAAGAATACACTTCAAACTTCTAATTATGGAGCTATGCATGGAGCATGAGGAGAAGCTTAAAAAGAAACATTCCCCGTATCCTGGGGCGCTGGCGAGATTGAAGCAGGACACGGAGGAATAAAGCGACGTGGTAAGAAAGGATTGAAGAATCTTCCGGGGAATTCTAAGGAGCGAAAAAAGGTGAGGTAAGAGAGAACAGAGATTTATGGATGCGGAACACAAGGTAAAAAGGAAGAGATTTCAGAGGCCTCTCCAGATTAAAGAGGGACGGACCTTTTTTGAAGCGATATATCTCAATTAACCGCGCCGTGATTAAGCTTAGGAGAAAAATTCCTCATCCTCCGCTTCTTTGTTTTTGGTCCTTTTCTCACGCCCTCGCCTTCGCAGAAGAGGCCGCAACACAAATATGAAACCGAATTATCTATCCCCTTCCCTGTATTTCCACGGACTTAATTTATTCTTTATCTCGGATCCCTCAGAGCGAGGATCTCCTCCTCGGAGGTGCTCCGGGGCGATATAAAGTTTAAAAGGGATTGAAGTGAAAAAGACTTGTCATTTAAACTCGATGGAGACTTTGGCGTATCTTTTTAGAGATAATGGTGTTTCGTAATAAAGGTTCTAAATTTGGAAAACCGAGCTAACATGGTCTGAATAATTATACTTCAAGGAATAGATAACACTTTCCGGCTTAACACTCATTAATTTCGCAATGAGATTTGAGTTAACAACTTCACAATGAAATTTGAGTTAACAATTGACATCATCATCCTAAATGATCTATCTTTCGCAGGTAGTTTCACCTGCCTTAATATTTCCTAGTCATTAACATATCTTTCATTTCTCGGTAACTTACCTCACTCTATATGGCATCTAACAACTTTTGCCTTTGTCTTCCGCTGTCTTTTCTCTTGCATTCTACCTAATTAAATTCTTCAGCAATCCCTCTCCTCTCAATATTTGATTCATCCATTTCCTCTACCGACGCCTAATTGCTACAACAATTAAAACCCTCCTCCCCTACCATATCTAGTATATCTGTCTTTGTTTTTCTATCGACCCAACTTGCTTTTTTTATTCTACGCCATACCTACAACTCGGAGTCCTGCAATGTTTTGATGTTCTCTTTTCTTAAGGTCCACGTTTTACACCCAAACTGCAACACACTATCAATCAATCTATTATCAATCTTCACCTAAATCCTTAATCGACACCTCTAGTTATCAGTTCCCTTCGCTTCACTAAAGCTTCCATAGCCAATGCTATCCTTCTTCGAACCTCATCTGCGCACCTCCAATCCCAAGAGAGAACACTTCCAAAATTAGAGAATTAATACATCTGTTCTAGTTTTTCCCTATCAACCCTGTCCGTTAATTTCTTTCCGTTGGTAAACCTCATTACTTTTGTTATAACCCAAAGTTATCAAGTTCGGTCAATAAGTTACGGCTAATTTGATAATAATTCTCTTACTCTTCCAAATGAACGTAAAGGTGAATAGAGTATTTTTGAGAGCTCTTAAAGTTCTACAGCGAAATCATACAATGTACAATCAAATCAAGGTCGTTTAAAACGCTCCTGCTTAATACGCGGTTAAACTCGTCCCAATCCTTTACACACGAAACACATGCAAGTGAAGAAAATCGGAACTAGGCTGTAAATGAAATTGAGGCTAAATTCACTCAGTAAGCCGTACGTCGGCAGTTGGAAGTCGCGTTTGGGGAATAAACGGGAAGTTCGGATGGCCGATTTTTAGGAATTACACTATGCGGATTTCGGAAACAATGCTTCCACCTTTGAGAGAGTACGGCTCACGGAGTGTATTTAAAACTCTAACGAAACATGGTAAAAATACCGCTTAAACCACTCTGGTAAGGACTTATGAGGCGCATTTTTACCGTCCTCAGACGCACTGTAACCTGCTACATCCAATCCTCCGCCTTATTTGATAGACCGAAAATGGTTTACATAGTTTGAATCCCCGACTTCCTCTCTCCTCTCTAAGACGTTCTGAATCACTTGGTTGGAATCACTAATTCTGTGAGAAGAAAATGGAGATATCGCGAAGTAGAACTTTTTTATTCTCACTGTCAGACCCAATACTAGCTCAAGACCAAATAGTGATCCTCCCCGTAAGTTTTGACTCACATCAGATCTGAGAATTGGATTTAAAAGTCGCTTGGCGTTGTTTCCTTTCGTCGTAATCTCATAATGTAAATAGATTAAATCAATCGGTGTCATTTCAGTGCATGGTGAGCTGTTGAGAATGGTCTTGGTGACATTGTAATCTGCGGTAGGCCTCACTAATGCCGTTAAAATATTCGTTACTCTCCCCTAGTTGTCCATCTGGTGAAACATTGCTTCACTGTGGGGTGAAAACTTACCAAAATGAAGTAACAAAGGAAGACTCTTTACTTTGAGTGTAAAGCAGACCATTCTTAAAAGAATATGACGAGAAGGCAACCAGTATTACACAAAAATAGCTCGCGGACATTTAGTTGGATCTACAGCTGTAGCAAGCCATTCTGTTTGACTCAAGAAGAGAAAGGATTGACAAGTGTGAATAATAGCGACATGATTGGGACTCGAACCCAGGTCTCCAACTTTCCGGGGAGATATTCTAACCTATCTATTCAATCCTTAGGATTCAGCCGCACGATTTCATCGTGCAAAGTATTACACCTTTCCTTAATACTCAAGTAGAAGAAGAATTGTTCTTATCAAAGAAAATATCGTAGGATTGGAAACTATTATAAGAAGAAGAATTAAAAAATATATTATCAAATTAACCTTCGAAAGAGTAATACAATTGAATAGTCAAGTTTTAGTAGACGAATGGCATCTTCTAAAAGCAGTGAAATATTAAGTGAAGATTGAAGTCGAGGTTCCAAGTCTGATATTAAAACAGCATGAAGTTTGTTATTCGAATCCATGTAAAAGATCCTCCGAAATTTGAAAGTACTCAGAAATTGGAAACAATATTGGAGAGTGAAGTAAAACCAATGGTACTAAAGTTGTGTACTGTACCGTTATTAGTGCCTTTCCACTAAGTATTTCAAATGTTTTCTCAATAAAAATCCTCCATTTTCGAGCAACACTAACATATTTTCTCAATGCGCTTTCTTATCACCAAGAAACAACTATTTAAAAATCAAGATTAATAATTAATGAAAAGAGTTGCCATTTAAATATCAAAGAGCAAAAAAACATTCCCTTTTGTTTTAAAATGTAAAAGAAATGAAAAGTCGTGATATCCTGGTTATAACACTATCTCGCTTATAATGCGGTTTTTACTTGGTCTCCGTAAGAGCGCCTTAACCGGGTTCTACTCTATTACATCATATCGAAAGAAAGTTACGGACAAAGTACAAATCGATGCACGGACATCTTCAGACGCAGAGAAAAAGTCTATTCATAGTTAATTTAGACTTGGGTTCTCATATGCAGTTACATCTAAAAAATGAATATACGATGAGTCAAGGGAAGAAAAAATCAGCTAGTAGAAAAGCATACCGTGTGTAAGTGTAAAACTAACGTAACCCAAGTCTAATTATAGAAATTCACATACTCATAAAAATGTGTCACTGGCGCTTATTTAACGCAATCCTACCTCAATATTTATTTAGTGAGAATATACGAGTCTTTTCGAGTATTTGTTTTCGGAAATATTCGTAAGTTTCTTTAAAGATATATCACAACATCTTTATCTGGAAGATGACATTTCTGAAGCGAGTTTTCTGAATGTCTGTCCATTGACAATACAAATATAAATCTTGTGAAATTAATGTCTCCAAAAGAAATTTCAAGCGAAGAACTCAAAGAAAAATATATATTAAATTGTAGCCTCTTGGCCTACTTAAAGCAAACTAAAGAATTAGAATATTTCTTTTGATATTTACTCCAGATAAATAGTGGAGCATTCTCAAAGATCGGGAGAAAATCGCAATTTAAGAGGGATATAGAACGAAACGCAAGGACTTAAACGGAAAAAACTTAAAATCTTTGACAAAGCGATACACAGTGATGGAATATTTGAAATAGATGTGGATATTGTGTTTTGATAGCAGTAGTACGTGTTAGTTTAATGTGAGTATTGAGAAAATGGTAATCGTTGGTTAAAATATTTCCTAACAATTCCAATTTGTATTCATAGACCAATTAATTTGCATTTTCATGTTTGAATTCCGAAATCGATCCACCTGTTATTTGCTATCTTTTTAAATGTCTGTAACTTTCATTATAAACAGTATCATTTATCATAATATTTATACTAAGCCGAACACTGCCACCTGGTTTTTCTGTGATTATCTATAATATTCTGTAATTATATGCAATATACAGTATATTAATAATGATAATAATAATAATAAACGTCGGACATAGATTTTTTCAGTTACATACATGCTAAGAAAGACGTAGGAGGAATCCCTATTGAACAAACCAGCAATCACTCTTTTCAGAGCAGAAAATATTGACTTGAGAAACATTTATGAAGTTTTTGTTTTCTGATCTTCAGGGCCAATGCTTCTTACACAGTAAAAAACGGCGTTGCATACAAATTAATGATTGAAGACCACATTTTTAAGCTCACACGCCTCAAAAAAGTGCTGAATACCGACGATATGAACGGAGACACTCAAAACGGAACACATTTGCAAAACGTTAATCAGGAATACGCTCGCCGTGAAAAACTAACTGCCAATTTTTTTCCGACGGCCCGGAAATCGACACCTTTCCCTTCGCAAAACAGGTTATTCCGGGAAATATATAATGAAGAGGTGTTACTCAGTTTTTTAAACGGCTAAAATCGGGCAAAAATCCCGAGAGCGAAGGAACTCGAGTGGCAAATGTCCTTATCGAGGAGGCCAGCGGATTTTTCTGTAAGTTTAAAGTTCAGGTGGAACAAAAACTGAATGAGCTGAATTGCTAATTATTTCCTTCGAGAATGCTCGATTCCGAGAGCTCCATAAAGGCGTACATTTTTCATCGCGGAGAGGCCTAATCTTTTTGCATACCTCCACGTCGGAGATAAAAATTAGCCCATTCATGAAGAGGTTATTAGAATTCCTCGCATTTCTTCGCAAAGCCAGAGATTTAAAGAAAAAAGAACATCGAGGCTGCTCTCGGGATTAACATATTCATCCAGTATAGTTTAAGGGACTTAATTACCTCATACTTCCCTAGTTGTTTGTCTAGCGATCAATCTTCCAAACGGATATAGGAAGTCAACGGACTCATTAAGGAAGGATGAATGGAAAGATGAAAGATCTTTCAGCAAACGGTATTCGATTAAATCAGGGATAAAATAAAGCTTGCGAAATTCTCTCCAAAGCGCTACTGAATTTCCCACGATGCCGCTGGTTCACCTTTTAAAAGCAAATAGGACTTGCAGATAAGGAAATTCCTACGCAGGTACTTTCGAGAAAAGATCATCGGATATCCGTCAGTTCACCCGAAGTCCAAATGAAATTCTTTGCCAGTTTATATGCTTTTCACGTTCCTTTCGTCTCACTCCAAAAGTCAGAGACAATCTGTAGAAGTAAGGATTATTTAATCGTGGTAATATAAAACACAATTGCGATAAGGTGTGCTAGAGTTACTCAACTACGCAATACTTTTTAGGTAATTTTCAACGTCATCAGGGTTAATTCAAGAGTCACGTTCTCGAGAAAAATATCAAAGAGACGTCGCTAATTCGAAATAGTCGGATTCCGATGAAAAATGCGATATTCTCGTATGTCCGAAGATCATATGATTCCTACATTTCAGGCAAAAGCCAGATTCAAATACAACAATAAAATCATCAACAAATATAAGGAAAATACCTTACATGTAGGAGAAAAATTTTGATTACATCACTTTATTCATCCCTCATATATCAACCGAAGAGAAAAAATTTAACACCAGACTTTAAATTGGCACCGGCATCGGTATTGTTCACAAAAACTTAAAGTGAGTTATAATTTACCTAGCAAGAGGTATATCAGAAACAAAATCCAAAGATAAGGCCTTCAAGGGAACACTTCATTAGCAAGGTAATTAACAGCAAATTCTATGGCTAGCGACAGATATTTATTTACTAAGCGACCGGTTTCAACAATTACCTGCCGTCATTAGTCATAAACACTTGCTGAAGAAGGAGTCGAAAGCACTTATCACTAAATTTCTGATAACATTACCTTATCTTGTGCAGTTAACAACAATATAATGTGGGAAAGCGTTTTAGAATGATGTTACGTGTGGAAAACCCTAGCTTTTTCCTCGTATATACTACCGATATTTAATCCGTCAATATTTATGTAGTTTGAAATCACATTTAGCCTCTTGGGCCAAGTATTTGGGCGATGTTTCGCCGACTGGAACGCTGAGAAAATTAAATCCAATACCGCGAAAATATGAAACACAATCATCTTAATTACCTTATTATTCTGCAATCGATAACAATGTTTTCAGGTACACACTACAGTATGCAGAGCTAACATGAGTGCATTGAGACATGAAAATTTGAATTGACTTCGGCGACATAGCGACATTAATGCGATAGGCGGGAAGAAGACGAAGCTCGAGGAGACGACACCATCGGGGAAGACGGGGAATAAAGATTTGAAACGCGAAAGTGCGATGGTGAGAGGGAGGAGAGAGAGGCAGTGGATTCTCAAACGCGGTTGGCACGAGAAAGACTGTGGGATGGGGAAAATGAGTAGATGAGGGAAAGGGGGAGGAAGTAAGGGTTCGAGGGGAGGGGAAGAATTGGATGCGGAAAAAGCCAAGGGAAGAGAGAGAGAGCGGTTAGTGCTAATGAACAGTGCGAAGAGTTCCAGAGTGACGGAAGGAAGAGCGTGGTGGGGGACGGAGGAAGTGTGAGCGAGGATAGAATAGGAAGAGTCAACGATGTAAAAAACATGGGAGTGGTCTATACAAAAAAATTAATCCGGCAAATGACTACGGAAAGGAGATTGCAAGGGAAGAACGGATGGTAACAGAACACAATTCCCGAGCAGAGTGGGAAAGTTCTTGAGTAAAGAATAGCCTATGATGGTGTATTACGTACAATTAAATTCTACAAACCATTTCTCCAATCTTCATATTGACTTGACTTCTCTATAATAGTTCTGAAAATGACAAACGTTTGTAAAACTAAATTGAGTTAAATATTTCCGAGTATTTAACGATGGCACATACAGTGGTTCCTTCACTAAGGAACTGGTTAAGGAATGGAAAAAAACGTGCACATTATGTAATGATAATTTTAAGAACAGTAAGTGTCCTTCTAAGGGTATGATTGAGACTAATCACTAATTTCTTCTTCTATTAAACCTAACGCCTTAAAGGATTCAAAAAAACAGAAAAGAAGATAAGAAGAAAATTACTTTATGGGAGTAATAATTCCCAGCACGTCCGTATTTGGTAAAAATACTCTTCTGCAAGAAATCACCAAGAATCAAGAAGAAGGTGGCTGTGAAAAATTCGTGAAACCTACAGATAGTTCATGACTTGCAAGTGTACTATAATAAATTAACATTCTAAGCTTACTATTTTTCACCTTAAATGTTATAAATTAAACCAAAACTAGCAAATGGAAATTCGAATCTACTCCAGCACACCACACTGAGTACTTTCAGTGCTGTTACTGCCCAGGTTTTGAAGTATGAAATTCTTATAACCTAAACTTAAATCTAACCTGGGAAGTGACAGAAATCGGTAATCCGGAGCTTCCCGTTTGTCTATTAACGCGTGTTCCGCCGGCCGAAATACGGCTTACGGAGAGTTTTTAAACCTCTAACTCATTAACAGCCGCGTTCCAACTTTCTTTTCTTTCTAACCTGATCTACAGAAATGAATTATTTAATCATCATTTAGTAGGATGATAATTGGCGGACCATTCCGATGAAATAGATTATCGTGAAGTATGAGTTCATACAATTATCATGGATTTCATGCAATAGAATGAGAAGGGAGAACCACAGTGTTAATGATAGGATATACTGAAAATTAAGTAGGAGAAACTGACATGAAAAAAGTCTGAAAGGACCGGTGCTCGAATTTCAGTCTTCCGCTTTCAGGACGAATACTCTGACCATCTATCTTGCCAGGACATTTACATTTGGTACTCTTTGTAGACAGGGACAAGTGGTTGGTCTGTCAGAATTTTTTCACGTACGTTTCTCCTTGGGGATATTCCTAGCCGTACGACATTTCGCGGAATAACAACCTTATCTCTTTCTTTGTTTGATTAGGCTTATTCTTGAAAGTTTTGTGAAAAGAAATATGTACAATACTCTCTATTAACTACACAACTCCTATATCGGGGCTGAAGTAAATATAGTCGCTAGAGGGGAAGAATGTTTACACTCGATGAATCTGACTATGAATGGGAGGCCTTCAAGACCAGCCTAACCTTAAAATTTTTGGAATACGGAAATATTAACTTACGGCCAATTTAAATTACTTGGAAAATTTACTTTTGTATCCGAATGAACGAGGCATGAAATTTAACCAAACTTTCGTGAAGAAGGTTTATGTTGAATTTTAACAATTTCAACTAAATATTTCGGGAAAGAACACCGAAGATACAAAAGGTAAAACGTCTGTAATGAATAAGACAACGTTATGGAATACAGATTCCAGAAAGTAATAAGGAGCATGCATTCTTAAATTAGTAAGGTCAGGCATGAGCAGATATTAAAAAGGAGGCAAAGAAGGAAAGATAATCTGGAAACCAAACATATTCACCGCAAGTTTAGATGGAAAAAAACACGATCGAAATTGCAGTTAGCAATGACCGCCGTGCTTTGTATGACGTCGGACTGATACATGGAAACCGGAAGCCACATTTCCGAGGCCAAAGAAAAAGTACTTCCGACCTCATAAAAATCCTACTGAGTAAAAACTCCTCCAAGTGATTAGATCCCCAGGGTCTAAATAATCTCCGATCACGCAAAAAGAAGAAGATCGAAAGCCGTAAAAACAGAGGATAAATTCTTCGGGAAAATAAATCGTCCTTAAAGCCGCCATAATTAGCAAGGGGAATTTCACAAGGGGACCCGCAGCGGGTCGAAATCTTATTACAAAAGAAAAAGAAATGAGCTTGGCTCGAGAGTGGAAATTTGAGGGAAACGGAGGTCCGTAGCGGAGAGGAAATTAAGATGAGCTAGTCGAATCGTCGGGAGGGGTGAATGTAACCCGGAAATAGAGGGCAGAGTCCCGACGACACATGGCGAGGACCCATTTACTCATTAAACGATCCGTGAGCGAAGAGGCAACAGCTAGAAATAAACGCCCTCCATGTTTTCGACAAACTCATTTTAATTTAACCTCCATCGTCACATTGGGCCTTATTGAGTGAGAGGCAGTTAAGGTTCTTGAAAAATCGCTTCCTGCGCAGTTCGGCATATATCATCCGAGGGGCAATTTCATCAGGACAAACGCGGTGCAGTTGCGGAGACGTTATGAAGTTGAAACAGGCGAGCCGATAAATAAGAGTGGTACTGAGAAATTACCTATTATGCGCTATTGGACTGAGAGCGTTGCGTGTGAGGATAGAAGAAGTTAGCTCTATTGATTAAAAGCATACAGACGTGGGCCGAAAAAATTAGGCGAACGTTTAGTCAATAGAATACTATTCTAAGAAATAAATTGAACTATCCATTAATACAACTAAATATTGGCATCCTCAACTTCAACATTCCCAACATTACACTGAAAATAAAATACAAATTCCCAAGGAGGAACGGACACGAGAAAAGTCTGACAGGACCGGGACTTGAACTCGGATCTTAAACTTTCCTGGTGACTGCTCCAGCCAATTGAGCTATTATACATACCGTTCGGGAGACTGTNGCGGCAAAACAAATCGTGGCAATTGCTCCACGATGACGCACCAGCTCACACCTCACTGCTTATTTGTGAATTTTTGGCAAAAACCAACACCATCATGTTGCCTAAACCACCAAATTCACCGGACATGGCCCCCAGTAATTTCTTCCTATTCCCAAAACTGAAATAAAATTTAATACGAATAAATATTCCCATCGCCGATCTCAGTTAAACACGGGTAACCTTCTTGACGGCCAAAAATAGACTAAGCTTTCAAAATGGCTGCCCTTAACGATGTACCTTAGAAACATGCGTACCAATACACAGACAACATTTTTTGACAATTGGAATTATAGAGCCCGGGAAATTTAAAAATCTCGCATATTTTTTGTTCACACCTTGTATATCATGAATTAAATGTACGTTCTATACATGGAATAAATCAGCCAATTTCCTGCTATCTTATTGCCCTTTTCCAATATTATCTATAATAATAAATATTTTTAAAACTTCTACGAAAAGAATAAATAAAACTTTGAAATAACCACAAGATGTTTTCAGGTATTTTTTTGCCTTTGCCTTAACCGGTCGTAGTAAAACTTCTTGTGGTTATTGCAAAGTTTCACTTATTCCTTCAGAATGTCTTTCCACGAATGCCACGACTTTCCACGAGAGAATAGGATTTACTTCTACCAAATGTATCTTTTGAAAATTTTGAGCAGAAAACTTTCTAAGGTCCCAAAATAGGAAGGAGGATCTCATGACCGCTTCCCAAAACCTCTCTATATCCACTTCATATATTAGCCACTCCATTGCTACTGCCGCCCTTGTACAACGCACACACTGCGCCCACTGAGGGCAGACCCTGCATACTTCAAGAAAGAGACTATAGAAACAAATGAAGGAAGGAAACGATAGGAGCAAATTCATTTCATGAAGGAGTACATCTATTTAAGGATTGAGGAAAGGTGAATTTCTTTGCACGATGATGTAGTGCAACTAATCCCACAGGAATAACAAGCGTGAAAAATAGCGACATGACTGCGACTCGAACCCAAGTCTCCCACTTTCCGGGCAGGTATTCTAACCTCTGAGACACGGCATGGTAGTTCAGTGGTTAGAATACCTGCCCGGAAAGTGGGAGACTTGTGTTCGAGTCGCAGTCATGTCGCTATTTTTCACGCTTGTTATTCCTGTAGATATATTTATTTATCATATCCTTAAGGGGCATAAACTCGACCATTTTTCCATTGGATAATAATTAATTGCTCGAATTTAGCATTTCACCACTTAAATAACTCAAAATATCTCCTAATATCCATTCTTAATTTTGATATTTCAGAAAAAATCTTCGATTACTAAAGGTATTTGCAATAGCAAAATTAACTTAAACTGATTTAAGATGCCATATATCCATTGGTCAATACTTTTAGGCGATATTTGAATGGATATCTGGTTACCTAAGAGACATTTTTAATAGATGGAAAAATTAATAATTTGTTGAGTGGAAACCATATATATGGCAAAAAAGTCCGATATTACGGAAGTAATTCATTAAAAAAGCTTCAAATTAAACTCATTTCTGTCCTAAGAATTGTACTGGCCTACAATTGGTGGTACTAAATGATAAAAAAATCAATTGCTATGGATTCCACAATGGATACAGCACCACAAATTACAAAGAAACGAGGCCTGGCTTCATCATTAGCCTTTGTAATCTATGGTGCAGTATACATCTACATAAGTACCCTGCAAGCCGCCTTTCGTGTGTGGCGTGTGGCAGGGGTGCAAGCACTATGACTCTACTTCGCTAATCGATTGCTTTCGCGTATCGTTCGCGAAAAAAAAAGTTTTAAACGGCTTGTTCTATCATCTATTTCTCTGATTTTCCTCACAGTATCAGAACGGCCTATATAACATGGGGGACATACGTCAGCTACATCATCTATGAACGTGCTTCTCTAAATTTATTAAGTAGATTTATCCTTTGTTTGAGCCTTCTATATTCTAAAGATTCCCATCCCGCGTCCTGAAATTTCAGAATCAGAATTTACCATCTTTTAACTTAATTATTCTCCTTCTAAATGGAGATAGTAACGCTTAACACTTTTCTACGGGACTAAATTAATCATAACGGGATAGAAACTTGATTATGATAATAGAGTTTAAGATAAAATAACAGACGCGCAACTATCATTGGGTAGAAAGAAAAATAAATCGGTCCATTCGCCATAATTCAGGGAAACCTTTTCCCGCACTTTCTTCCATTTTCGTTCCCCCACCGCTAGTTGGCGTTCGAGAACGGAATAACAAACAACCAATCCACTCGTCCCTTCACTAAAGCGATTTCCATATTCACCGAATTTATTTAAAAACCTTAAAAAATCTACCGCAAGAGCAAAAAGAGGATCCGACCGAATTTGGACGGATGAAAACGGAGGAAAAAACATCAACGTGCGAATCAATTTCCGCGTTCATTATCGTCATTTATCTCATCCTGCCTAACGAAGGCTAAAAAAACTCAACCGGGAGAGGAAAAAGAAACTAATAGAGAGGAAAATACGGGAGGGATGCATGAGAGCATTTGGAAGCCCTTTTTTATAATGCGCGGGCGGTTCAAATGCTAATGGGTCTCTTAAAAGAACGGCGAAAATAGTATGGAAAATAAGGCACGCCTACGAACGAAACATTCTCCAAAGAGTCGCACTTTTAAAGTGACTAAATGCATTAATTCAGTCACCGGACGTAATGGTTTTCGAGGAAATGTATTTCCTTGCGCTTCTCCCAATAGTTGACATGCAGGAACAGCATGTATCTAATGTGAGTAATGAATAACAAATATAACATAATACGCAACAAATAATAAACATGTATACAACATACATCATGAGTTCTTGCCACCAGGTCGCACGGTCTATAAGGAATATTATCTGGAAGTTCTACGCCACTTGCGTGAAGCAGTCCGAAGAAAACGATCGGACCAGCGGCAAAACAAATCGTGGCAATTGCTCCACGATGACGCACCAGCTCACACCTCACTGCTTATTTGTGAATTTTTGGCAAAAACCAACACCATCATGTTGCCTAAACCACCAAATTCACCGGACATGGCCCCCAGTAATTTCTTCCTATTCCCAAAACTGAAATAAAATTTAATACGAATAAATATTCCCATCGCCGATCTCAGTTAAACACGGGTAACCTTCTTGACGGCCAAAAATAGACTAAGCTTTCAAAATGGCTGCCCTTAACGATGTACCTTAGAAACATGCGTACCAATACACAGACAACATTTTTTGACAATTGGAATTATAGAGCCCGGGAAATTTAAAAATCTCGCATATTTTTTGTTCACACCTTGTATATCATGAATAAAATGTACGTGCTTTAATCTTATGCTCTTATATTCTCGGTAAGTTTCCCCGAGGGTCAAGATATTCACGATAAGCATGAGACACAGAGGTTGACCATTTAAATTTTTTGTATATATCTTTGGGTTAAACTTAAATATAATTAAAAAATCATATAATTTTGTAATAGGATTAATCTAAATTCATACTAAATATTTATCAAATCACATTCCGACAAGGAAATCCATTCAACAAACAAGGAAAAGTGTGTATTTCTCATGAATAGACTATATCGCAATCCTGGATTTAATAACTTCAAATGAAATCAAAAAAATAATTATATTCTGTTTGACTACAACCAAACTATGTCAGATAAAGCAGTAGGTTCCGTCTCATATTTTCTAATTGCATATAAGATATGTAGGCGTTTTCAGCTTAAAGTTACAGTTGTAAGTTTCTCGACTTACGAAACGCTCTACATCCGAACTTTTTCCTTACTCCATTTGGATCTCTTGATATGAACTTAAGTGCTATATAAAAGCCGAATAAAAGACTAAAATACATAATAGAAAACTAGGTTTGGAGATACGAGCTTTTCTAGTTAGAGACTTTGAGCTGGAACAATTTTATTTCGTAATTCGAGGCACCACTGTACTGTGGAGTTGTCATTTTCAACTTAAATTGCCAACTTCATAGGCGCGGAACCAGTATAAGTCAACGTAGTGTCCTGCTGTACCAAAATGTGTATTTATTCATAGAAGTATTCTTTTGTCAAATTGCAATTTTTATTCCCCAGGAAAATCTGGCTGTCGTATCAGGACAATATTCCCAACTCATCCTCTCACAAATGTCGAGGCCATAATATCCTCTTTGTTAGCTTCCTTTATATAATAATATCCTTTATATGTAATATAATATCCTATATCCCTTATAGCTTCCATTATGATATAATTTCCTTGTACAAATCCATCTTATCCGATGATCTGAAACTCAGTAGCTCTATTCCAATCTCATCTTCCGAAATCCTATCTAATCAGCTTCTTCGTCAAAAGAAACTCAAAGTAGTTTCCTTTCCTCCCGAATTCTTAGTATTACCTAGCCATTTTGATCTCGTTTCCTTATAATTCCCCTATTAAGCTCCACGCCCGTTCTAAACCCTGAATGTCCTTCTGCATTCAATACTGCTTAGTATATAACCATTCACAGCTCTCTTTCTTAGATTACCATCTACTTCACTCGTTACCGTAATCCTCTTCTTACGAAAGCCACTTCAATTCCAGCTGTTCTGAACCTAATTGCCATCCTCTAGTACCCATTCATCGTAAGTGTACTACCAACGTACAGGAAGTTTCAATCTGCTGAATTGGTTTTACGCAAATATTCAACCTATTTTCCATGCTATCTAACTTCATTTCTTCGAATATCTTCTATGCTTAACGCACGACTCAAGGTTTAAGAAATTTTAAATGATAAAATTTCCGCAAAATACGCTTTAATGAAAAGTAATCTATCAGAAAATGTCAGCAATTTAGAATATGCAAATATGACCATTTTATAAAATTCACAGTTGCTGGCGATGTTTTGTGGAAATACATCATGATGAGAAAGAGAATGGTTTTAAATTTCCACAGTATATTCTTATTAAAAACAAACAATAAAATTCACGACTAGTTTCGGCGAATGATCGCTATCATCATGATCGATCATTCGCCGAAACGAGTCGTGAATTTTTATTGTTTTTTTAATAAAAATATATTGTGGAAAAAGTGCAACCATTCTCGTTCTCATAAGACCATAGCATGATTCCAAAAATTATTCTCGGCGTTTTTGGACTTTTTCCCGTCTTTCGAGCCGTATAGGATTATTTGAGGTTTCATCATGGCAGTATTTATCTTTTTACCTCATTTCTGCCTTAACTTCATCAATTTATGCACTTCGTAATATCCACCAGAAGAATATTCTGGGTATATTATAAACTGATATCCAAATTTTAACTTATTTAAGTTAACAAATCGATCATTTAGATAATATTAGGTCGTTCCTTCTCATTATCTATCAAATCGACATCGTTTCGATGTCATTTTAACTAAATTTATGAGCAATGAGAATTATAACATCTTATTAAGCTACGTTAACGGCATTAAAGAAGCTTACTATTGGTACTTTGCAAGTATTTGCACGGGTAGTGAACATTTCTCTTTGAGAAACTATAATCTGACAAAAGCTATGACATTTTAATGCTTTTCGGACACCAAAAATGCCAATCTACATCATATGAGTGCTTTATCGTACTATGGTCCTCGATATATTTCCTACTATGGTGAATAGAAATAGCTCATGGTTTTTCTCTCCTATATCTACATCAGTACGGCGTGTGGCAGAGGGTGTAAACAGCGTTCGAGTTACCTCTTTAGGTCATTGATGTCGCGTATCGTTCGCGGAAAATGAGACCCTGTACTGTACTGTACGCTCACGTACAGATTGACGGAAGTAGCAGGAAGGTCGTATAATACCGATTACGTCTTCCGCAAATGTATTTTCCAATTGTAATTTCCAATTTACCAAATAATCACAGCCTAGCCTCCAACCTCTTTTCGTCCAACGATTTAGACAGCTTTGCTCGCATACAATATTTCCTCTAACATTTTTGTCATATTTCTCTATGTATGGAAAACCACTGCGACGAATTTTACTAGTTTATCTCCTCCAAAGAGAACCCTTAGCATCGCATACACGTCTATTTTAGCTATACCGTTAGAACTACGGTTGGAATTCCAAAGAGCGGGAAAGTCTAATGCTAATATTTACTCTCCTACACCGCCAAAGGTGCCCGCATAGATCTCGGCGAAGAATTAGCGAGAAGACGTAAAGTAGGACTGGCTCTAAGTTTTTATATTGGAGTATCTATAGTCGGTGAATGACAAAGCTAGAAATCTCAATTAGTACTTGGCGTATCTAGAAAAATAATTAAAAAATAAGGTGGCATAAAGCGAAATATATGAAAGGCGAACATATTTTCGAAGTTCAGCTTCATTTCCGCTTAAACCATGATTGCCATGTGTTATCATTTTGGCTGGAAAACAAAGCGGTTGAATCGAGTGGCAAAAGGGTGGCCAAAGTCGCTCTGTCCCCAGGTTAAATATCAATAAGAACTATATAATAATATTAAAATTTTAGCAACATTATTTATGGATTATCGAATCGATGGCAAAAGGGTGGTCATAGTCACCTCTGTACAGGTTTGGTACGCACGATTTCACGTGACGAACGTCAGTTCGGGCAGATTTACATACTTGTTCCTGGGTCTACTGCACACGATTGGACGTAAGAGACTTCGGACCACCCGAACGGCGCTGAAGCTATAATCAATATTTATACGGGGCGTTTTATCGTAAACAAGGTCACGATGAGTAAAGTTTGATGACCAAATGTCGGTAGGATATTCAATTAATTAGTGAAATGATTTTTATATATGGTTACTTACTATATTTATCGTCAAACCGTCATCTCAAATGATCATATGTCAGTGTCATCACAACAGAGTTTATTTCCATTACAAGAGTGTAGTTCTCTCGAATAAACATCGAAATGAACATATTTATGCCGAAGAAAACTTTTATAAAAAAAGTTAAAGCACTTGGCTATCCGGAGGACTTGAATAACTATAATTATTATAGTTCCTACTTGTGAGAAAATTAGTTTTTACTCTAACTCGCTCCATTACGAAACAATGCTGTCTTAGATGGTATGAGATGAGGGTAAAGGTTCCTTGTTAGAACTATACAATTATTTAAAAGTTGTAACAGCATCATATCATATATATATATAAATCAAATGTCCGTCCGTCCGTCCGTCTGTGCGTCCCCCTATTTATCTCCGAAACGGCATTACTCAGAGATCTGAAACACACTGCATTGTGTTTCTACGATGATGAAACCCCCAGGTAAACTATTCTCATTTCTGCAAAGGACCGGGTTCCAACCCAGGAGCCCATAATACGTTTCCATAAGAAATAACGTTTCTTTTACAAAATTAAATTAGAAACAATGGTCCTACGAAACTGAGACCAGTGTCAGAAGAAAGGAAAATGATCATAGAATCTTATTTACGATAAGTCGTGAAACATTCATATAAATTCGAAATTACGAGAACTTTGATAAAATTCGTACAATTTTTCGGAAATAAACAACAAATCCCTTTGACGACTAAGGTTAATGTTGAATGTTGATTTCATGAATTATCATATGATGGGATACATTTAATTACACGGGGATAACCAGTTCTTATAATTTTCTATAAGAAATGTACGTAAAGTAGGTTTTTATGACTTGAAAACAGTAGAATAAATATTATAAATGATGGTAAGAAATATATTGAGTTATTATTAGGGATGTTACGGAGGTGATTTTATCGGAGGCGGAGTCGGATTCGGAGGTTCCATTCCGACCTCCGTCGGAGTCGGAGGTATATCGGAGTCGGAGACGGAGGTGACATAATTACATCAAGAAACTATAAAATTTGCTTAAAACAACCTTCATTTGCAAAATGAGAAAAGGAAAATTTTGAATTGTTACAAAAGTTAATGAAACTGAAAAAAAAT
>KZ308228.1:2217634-2253687 GCA_000376725.2 Ladona fulva
GAAGTCAACCGTTATTCCGTGTGCTGTCAAACTTATTAATGAAACATTAGCACTTGACTCAGACCAAATATCCGTGGTAAATCACAATTTCCCGATGGTATTTATCAATGCCGAATTTCATTTACTTCGAAGTTTTAACTCCGTTAAAACTCCGGTTTGATAGTATCGGAACCGGAGTCGGATCCGGAGGTGAATTTGAACCGGAGTTTCCGACCTTTCGGATTCGGAGTCGAAGCTCCGTTACATCCCTAGTTATTATGATGTTACGACGGACTCTTTCTGGCTTAGAATGAACTTAGAAGGACCAGATATATTATAACAGATATAATTTTTAATTAAATTAAATGCCGTCATGCTTGACGGGGGCGTTTACTAATCTTTTAAAGAGTATTGAAGTAAATGGCAAAATGGTGGTCAAAGTCACCTCTGTACAGGTTTGGTACGCACGCTTTCACGTGACGTACATCAGTTCGGGCAGATTTTCTGATTGGTTGGGGCTGGTGACTACTGCTCACGATTGGACGCAAGAGGCTTCGGACCACACGGATGTATGCGATGCTGCAGGCAATACTTATACGCGGTGTTCTATGATTATGAAGGCTACGATGAGTAAATGTTTGCAACCGAACTTCGGTAGGAGATTCAACTAATTAATAAAATCATTTTAACATATGTATACTTACTATATTTTTCTTCAAACCGTCATCACCGACTATACTTTAGCGTTATTCTTTTCCAAATGAATATCTCGGAAAGTTTCATGAAGAATTTTGAGATTTAATACTTTCGTAATGCGTCTCAGAAAATGTTACTTCACTCAGTGTAAGGATCCGTTTAAATTTATTTATCGTTACAAAAAAGGTGAAAATCTAAAGTGATAAAATGGGGATAACGAAATCCTAGGATTCTGAAGAAGTCGTTTCACACGTGTACTGAGGAAAACTATTTCCCGTCATTCCAGTCAAGAAATACTACTAAATGTTAGCTGAAACCAAGGTTGTATCATAAAGTCCAACTTTTTAGCGTTTTATAATAACAGGAGTGACTCTTACTGTAGTCCCGCGATTTTGGAAAAAAACGTTTGTCGTGGCGGTGAAAAAAGAGCAATGAAAAAGTGAAACGGGGTTCAAGTGATTGGGCCTTAGTTTCGTTGTAGTAAACTATTGAAAATGAATAGGACAAAAATCCAAAGAAAGCACCAATAGGTGACACCACATTACAGCGAACGGTTTATTGGAAGAGCAAGATTAAGGTGCCAACACATATCGAATGGCTGACGAGGCTGGTGAAGATGGTATGGATAGAAAACTTACTCCAAGGAGTCACCTATACGAAAATCCACCCGAAAAATAAAAATGTTCTAGGGAATCTTCAAGGAATTGACAAACAAGTGCCGTATATAGCTGTATACAGTCCAGGATAGCAGGTAGGACACCTTGTAGTAGTAAATTCAAAAGTTAATCGACAGCTAAGGTAATTTCGCATGTGAGTCTCGATCGGGAATCGAACCCGGGGTCGCTTTCATCAAAGTCGAACGCGTTACCAAGATGGTTATCCGGAGGTCCCAGACACCTTTAAGACGTATAAACCCATATGTTAACATAAACCTTTCCTTATCATGACCAAGCTTAACTAATGGCCGGAAGCTTCTAAAATGAACAGTTCTGAAGAATAGTTCTGATATGGTTTTTGTTTTTGAAGAATAGCTTTGATATGGTAAAGGAATACCACAACATAAGGACCGCAGCTAACTGATAAAGTCGCGTGGTTGTGGAAACTAAAAGAGAGCTGGTAAATTGAACCATCGGAAATTGTTAGATCGAAACGTTTCTGTAAACGTTCCTCAAGTAGGAAACTCAGTCGACCGACGTGCAAAGCAACCGCGGAAACATCCCAGCACCCCTTTTCCCTTCCTCGTTATGGTAAAAGGGACTCATCAACGCCGGAAAGACGCGCTACAGTGCTGCCACCGGAAGGGCAAGAACGACAACAGCCGACAGCCATGATGACAAAACAATACAAAAAATCTACTTAGCGAACAAGGCAAAAACTCAAAGGAGGTATTATGAGCTTATGAGTAAAGTCAGAATCGCAAAGGGGAGAAAATTGAGGGAGAAGGGCTAAAAGGGGCGTAAAAGGGAAGGAAGCGGGAAAAAGAGAAACGGTGCGGAAAGAGAAGGCGAAGGAAGGCATTCTAGAAGTCGGAATAAATGAGGCGATACGAGAGAAAATGGGATGAAAGGAGGAGATGAAATGATACAAATAATTGCCCTTTTTCCAGGGAGATTAAGACTTCAGTTTCTTCGAAACAAAGTGAGACTCAAAGAGAGAGGTAACAACTGCAAGCATTCATTACAAGAGTTAAATAGATATTTAATTTTGTCCCGAAGAAATAAGATCACTGTAAAAATGTGCAGAACTTCAATCTAATGAAACGCAAATACCGAAAGTACGAAAAAAGTATAAAAAGGTCAATATTTTACTTTAAAAGCATGGACCCGCAAGCAATCACAAACCGAAAACTTAATTAAGGAAGTGTACAGGAACTCTTCACCAGTGCTATCCATACGATGTGGAACGTCACATTTGTACTTTGAGGTGTTGAATGAAATCCGAGTGTACCATAAAGGCGAGCTGTCGGATTTCTCTTCTGTATTATTGATTGATTTAGGGTCAAGATGTTGAGGAAATATGAAAAACATTCCACATAATTACTGATAAAAACCTGAATTCTTAGGGAGTCACTAGCAGAATCTTAGGTAAAGGGGGGAGAGACTTCTCTTCTTCGCGGATGTCTATGGTTTCTACGTTTTACAGATTAATAGAAGATAAAGTGATTCTACTCAATCTTTCGCAAATGAACTGAAATTATAACTTTTTTCTGTTCGTCGGCTGATGTATGTCGTGGTTGTCGTATTAACGTGAACCGTGGTAGCAATTCGCTTAGTAATGCGGTCCGTCATTAACGCAATATCTTCCACGAAGTATTCAAATATTTGGGAGAAATGAAATGTCTGACGGGACCGGGACTCGAACATGGATCACCCAAATGCCTGTTGGTTACTCTATTAATTAAGCTAACCGTGCAGAACAGTTAGACATGAAGTTCGAGAGACTTCTCTCTCTTCTTCCTAGATACACGCCTTTAAATACCAAGTCACCTTAACCCTTTTCATACCTAAAATATTTATTTGGTGATAGTATTACCTCCAGCCAGAAAATGATACCGTTTGAATGCACTCCACTATCTTGAAGATCTGACGATGACCGATCTGGTCATCCATGGTCGATCTGGGAAACCGGTCGTTTTGCAAATATATGTGTAAATAAGTAGTGAGACTTTCATTTCTACTTTGGTTCATACTCCCTCTCTCTCCTTGGATCGTTACTCTCATTGTACACTTATAATGGAAGTATGACGTATGATATCTAATTAGGATTTTGCGAACCGTTTCAATGCTATTTCCGAATACGAGATATTTTCCAAAAGATTCAAGTATTATTCAAGAAGTCGTAACCACTTGTTATCGGAGTAGAGTGGGTGGACTCCGCCATGATGAGCATCGAAGATTTCGAGGGAATCACTTCGTGGAACTTCCTTATCTTCTCTCCACACTGCACTCCTTCCTCCGGTTGAATGGTGAACGTTCTTGCCACATAACCCAATTGCCTCCTATCGCGCAGTAATTTTCCAGCGGCAAGTATTCAACCGCGGTTACAGTAATACTAGCAACACTCATGAAGACCAACCTGCATATTGACAAACGAAACATACTGAAATCCCAGTAACAGATGCTTGTGAATGAAATACCACACATTCGAATTAATTTCAAACTTATATTTTTAACAAGAAATCATGCCCTTCCAAATACATTATGGCAGGGGCCTCGCCAGGATTTGTCCATGAGAGGGGTTTAGAGCCATGGAGCAAACACGGCATTGCCTGCAACCCAGGGATAGGAACACTTCCGTCAATATCTAATGAAACTAATTTATTACCAGTTCTAGAAACCGATTTATTTTAACCTCTACACCTGCAAATATTCAGCGGTGTTTGTATGGTATAATTGCGAGAGGCCATCCTCTCACATACTTTCGTTTATTATTAACTCGTTCGACTTCGGTGAAAGCGGTCCCGGGTTCGATTCCCGGTGGGGGCCTACGTGCGAAATGACCTAAGCTGTCGAAGCACTTTCAGCAATACTACTACTACTATTAACTTTGTTTTTTTTTGGGGGGGATTTAACCCCCAAAACCACCCCCTTTGCTACGCCTATACATAAGGGTACTTATGTAGGAAAGCAATCATTTACGAGAAAAGATTGGTAAAATAAATAAGCAATTTGCTAAATTTAATTACGATTAAACCTATCAGTCTTCGAAAACAAACTATCATGTTATTTTACCAGCATTAGATGCTAACTTCCCCAAAAAGAGAACAATATTCTATTATAAAATAACAGAAGATAATATTACACTAATACTTTAAAAAAATAAATTACTTGGAGCAACGGGGTTCTTTTGAGCTGAACAGGAGCTCCCTGGTTTACGTAATAATCTCTTTTTATGATGTAAAATGTCTGCTTTGATTGGTATACATAGATTACATACATTAAAGAATTAGCAAAATCATGACAAATATTCAAATGAATTTCAATACATACTTTCCAACCTCCAATGGCATGAGATGAAACGAATAGCTAAATAAGGGGTAAAATCGAAAGGGGCAATTTATTAGGAGCAGCTCCAGACGAGGCCGTTATCATTAGTGGCGCTACAGTGCAGGTTGCACGAAGAAGAGAATCATGCAAGTGCAGTGGGTGGGGGAGGAGAGAAAACGGGAGGAATATGAATGACAATGGGAAGGAGACGGGGGGTGGGGAAGGAGTTGATGGAGTGAAGAAGGAGGACGAGGGAAAGGTTGAGAGGAGAGAATAGGTGAGGGAGCTGTCGCAGGAGCAAAATTGACTCCCGAGGCCGACAAATGGGATGACTCTTAGAGTATGTCGGAGTGAGTGTATGTGCCGAGACATTTGGTGCAGGTCTGCGGAAAAGGTCGAGGGAGACACAGGCAATGTGGAAAAGTGAGAGGACGAGAGGAAAATTGGGAGGGGAAGATTATGAAGTGGGAATAGGAATGGATGGCAAGAAAAAGGTGTAAAAACGACGAAAATTGAGAAAAATTTAAATAAGTTCATCTCAGGGGTTAGCGTAGTGGCAGCGTGACTTTAAAAATGGCCCTTAATGGAGTCTGTGTCTTGAATGCCGGAATCAATTTAAAAGTTCGTTGCCTTCCATACCTTCAGTACCATCTCCTCCATCGTCATCTACATACTTTGTGTATTTCTTTTCATTCTCTTGCGTCAAGCATATGCACCTTGCGTCACTCATTGCAATCTCATACTTAACACAAGTCAACTATATTAAAAACTAAACCACTGCAAAAGTGTAGGAATAAGAAATAACGCGATCCTACACAAACGAATATCTAAAATCAAGGCATTTGAGTCTATATTATTGTTAGTGATATGCGAATTCCTTCCTTTTTACTCCTTCGAATCTAATTGACTTACTTATTCAAACTTATAATCGAATTCACTAAATATAAAAATTATCGCCATTATTCACTAAAACAGCGTTGCAAATCAACGAAAAAAGTGTGGGAATTTTTCAGATGAGATGTAAATTCCTAATTATAGTCATTTTGATAAGTAAATACGCACGAAATTGAAAAAAAGTATTACTAGAGTGAGGGAGAGATACCTACATCTACCTCTTACATCTTTATTCGATATAAATTTTTGCAGTTGTCGATTCGGTTTGAAACTTTTGTCGAAAAAATAATTCGAATCCATTCGAAATCTCGGATGTTCGCAAACCTCTAGTTAATAGAGTAGTACTAATTTCACTGAGAAACAAAATAGGTGCACGATGATTATTAAAATTGACGTCACAGTTTACAGATTAAGGTTATTAAAAAAAATCAGATGTGCAAAAGATTTTATGGAAGACTTTGTGACATTAATATGAGTACTAGCGCGAGGAAAGTGTTACTAGAATCCTAATAACGAGGTGTAAAAGCGAGGAGAGAAGGGCGAAGAAATAAGGTAGTTATGGCTTAAAGATGAAATTAAATCGCAAAAGAAGAACAGAATTAGGCAATGAAAACGTGCTGGAGGAGGTAGAAGTATATGCACGAAAACGGATAGAAGATTAGCAGGGAGAATCGTATAAAATAAAGAACGGCATAAGAACAGATGCGGTAGGTGTACGCTGCATTATGATGCTGGTCTGTGAAATGAAAAATGTACGTTCGAGTACCCGCATTCGAGTATCCGGGCGGGAATCATTGGTAAAGCGCCCGCGGACAAACCTCCAAAACCGTAGCGAACTTCCGAATATTAGATAATGGCTCCTTTCCCTACAGAAACCATTTCATCCTTTCGAATTCATACTAAACCCGAGCGGATTTCCAATTAAGAGAAGGAATCCGAAAACTTCCCTTTAGGAATACGGGAGTAATTAGTTCCTCGGAGAGGCATGATTTGTGAAGGTGTTGGGCGACAGAAGCATACGAATTTATCGAAAATGAATCCGTCAAAAGCGGGATACATCGGCGCGGATTCGTCCTGAAAGCGATTTGGAATGAAATCCGCGAAGCGATCGATTTATATGGAGATTAATTCTTGAAGGAAGTCGTAAAGCGAATTCATCGAAACACTTTCTGACGTTTGATCCAACGCCGAATACGTGTCTTTTGATGTTTTGAGAGGTTTCGTAATTTTTGTAATACCTAAATACAAAAGGATCTGATGCTGCAACACCTTGATTACTTTATTAACACTCTTCGATGTAATTTAGCCGGTTAATCTTCATTATCTTACGAAGAATAGGAAGCAAAAGTGAACCAAAATCAGCACCGTTGTTACGCTTCCAACGCAGAAAACTTAACGGGTTTCTATTACTTCAGGGACCTAATACAAAGAATAGGAAATGTATATGTAAGAAATAGCCATACATGTAAGTCATATTTAGACACATACACAATAGAAATCAAAATTTATTCCCTTTCGGAGTATGCACCCTATTTGCCTCTATTATTCAAAATACTTATCCATGTGACCTATCCTTGTATACGTCTTTCGCTTTAGACAGTCATACCGCACTTCGTACATATGTTTTTTCCCATCAACCTCTCAATTACTACATTAAAACAGCAGGGTCTTCCTCTTTCTTTGAAAAGAACCATTTGTATTCTCCTTATATAAAATTTTAGCCATTCTACTTCCACCAACCCTTTAGACTTGCCCAGAAACGGTCCTACATATTTTAGGAAATTTGTTCATTTTTCAGGAGTATTTTTTTCTATTAAATAGTAAGAGCATTTAATGTTATATTCCGAAAGGTAGTTGAATTATTACATCATTAACTACTGTTATAATGAAAACCTAAGCTAAACCAAACGTCTTGATTGATAATACAAGAATAATAAAGTACGATCTAACATTTTCTTCAGCATGACTAAAATGCTGATTTTTAGAGTGGTCTCTTACGACTTAAATTGGCCGAATAAACTCCTTATGGTTGTTAACTATTATTGCGCAGTTTTTCGAGATTTCTGTGCGTCACTGAAACTTCTACCAACAACAGATATCATTCGCCCAAAAAACTTTAGTATCCCCCGAGACAAGCCGGCTCTGAATAGATCCAAACCAAACTCCTCATATTCTTCCTGAAACCTTTGTTTAACTTTACATTCATTCACTGACTCCGTCTCTTCTGTTAGACAAATACACATATACTAAATGTCACCGTTAATATTTCACATTTACCATGATCCTGAGTTTGGCATAATTTCTCCCCCTGCAATGAACGCGCAATACGCAGGTACAGGCACGGTATACACCAAATCCATCATTCATCTTTTGCTACCACTTTCCTTGCTGCTCGAACTGACTTCGTCAGAATCCAATGTTTTAGTTAGCCCACTTTTATCACTTCAGATTTTACACCTTTTCCATAATGATAAATAAATTAAAACGGATACCCACAATGATTGAAGTAAGACTTTTGAGATGACGGTTTGGCGTTAAATATAGCAGGTAACCCTGTATAAAAATCATTTCATTAAATACTTGAATATCCTACTGAAATTTGATCGCCAAAATTACTCATCGTGATCTTGATTATGATAGAACGCCGGGTATAAGAGCGAACTGCAGAATTGCTACTTTCCGGGTGGTCCGAAGCCTCGTACGTCCAATCGTGAGCAGTACTCAGCGTCCCTCATCTCTAAGATAACAAATTCTGCCCGAACTGATGTACGTCACGTGAAAGCGTGTGTACCAAACCTGTACAGAGGCGACTATGACCACCCTTTTGCCGCTTTTCATACAAAAATATTGTTTAAGATGCTGCTAAAACCTAATATCATTGCATGCTCTTACAAGGGAACCTTAACCACGTCACGTTTACATATTTCGGCATAACATTCCACGTTATATATTAAGGCAAACCGATAACCGTTGTCATCGCATGTGGGCCGCATTTAAGATGGCTACCGTTTCACGACTGAGGTAGACGGCGAACGTAATTAAACGAAGCGGTCCTAATGCCGTATAAAATTGGCAAATTTATAAAAATAGGGAATACCTTGCGAAATCGAATCTTGAATTAAATTTTAAGTTAATCAATATTATTGGATTTCGTTTCTTAACTGTTTTTTCCAGGTTATGCACATGTTTACTGCTTGCCAACGGTCTGCCTCACCCCTGATGGCGCCTTCATTAATGGAGAGATGCGCATTAGGTAGTATCACATCTTTGATGTTGGTTTTGGAGCTGTTTCAATATTAATTAAGAGTAACTCTGTACGGAAACGCAGTCTTTATTGCTCGATAAACAGTGATAAGAAAATGAGGGAGTAAACCCATATGAAAGCACATCTTTATCAATATAAATAATAATGCAGCTTCTGTTTTTTCGTTCTCTCGGTATTTTCGAGCATTAATAATAGCACAAATGCTAGCGAAAAATACATTTATAAAAGACTATTTCGATAAAAATATATTCATTTCGATGCGAATTCGAGAGAACTACACTCTTGTAATGGAAATAAACTCTGTTCTGATAACGCTAACGTATGATCATTTGAGATGACGGTTTGACGTTAAATATAGCAGGTAACCCTGTATAAAATTCATTTCATTTAATACTTGAATATCCTACTGAAATTTGATCACCAAAATTTACTCATCGTGACCTTGATACTCATGAAACACCGGTTATAAGAACTAACTGCATCATCGCTTCTTTCCGGGTGGTCCGAAGCCTCGTACGTCCAATCGTGAGCAGTACTCAGTGTCGCCCATATCTATAAGAGAACAAATTCTACCCGAACTGATGTACGGCACGTGAAAGCGTGCGTACCAAACCTGTACAGAGGTGACTTTGACCACCCTTTTGCCACTCGATTCGCTCTAAAATTTTTGTTATTATATAGTTCTAATTAATGCAAATCCTTTGTCCTTAAAAACAGCGTCGTTTCGTATTGGTGCGAGTCGGAGTAAAAACTAATATTTTCATACGTGAGAACTAGTTATTTACATTCATTTAGCCAAGTTATACTCCTTGTTATTTGGATCGAATCAAACTATTACATAATGATATGATGAAACGTAAATATAAAACATTAACCTGCTCGAGTTCAAGTCGCATTAGTTCCTCTCGTACTGAGAATCATCCAGCGTTCCATTCTGTGAAATTTTGATCAAACCCATTTCCTATTCTTTTAATCTCATTTCCCTTTCATATTTTTTTCTATTAGAAGCGGACTTTGGCCGTCAGAGGCATTTCGGCCAGCATGCGCCTTAGGCCAACCAGAATCATTAGAAAATAAAGTTTAAAATTATTTTACTGATAAGTTTACATAAAACGGCGTAACATTCCCCTTTATTTATTAAGGAAAACCGATAACTGCTGTTTCATTGCATGGGTGCAACACTGAAGGTGGCGACCGAATCACCACTGCGGGTACACGGCGAACATGGATAAAAAAGAGGAAAATTATTATAGCTAATAATTTATACATTATTCACTAATAACTCACGAGGCGTATCCATTATGCCCTACCATAGACCGATCGGTTGATAGGGAATAAAACGCAAAGTGCATGAAGTATCTGTTATACGAGTATGTAATGCGTTGTTCATTGATTGGTCTTTTTGGACTTGGGGTGCCTTCCCGCAGAACTAGAAAGACATCCTTTCTGGCCTTTTTGTAGGTAAAATATATATTAATTCTCACCCATCCCACGAATTATTAGATTTGTTAATGAACTATCTAATTATGTAAATTTTTTAATGAGACTTTGTTTTCATTAAAGAGGAAACTATATAAAAGTTTTAACACCTAAGATCCACTTAGTCACCTATGATTCACTTAGTCTTATTCTACTGAATATTGTATGTATATTTGTAATTTAATTATTTTAGATTATGTCCTCTATGAGTACTGTTCTTTTACCATTTACAACCTTAATTGTATATTGTGTTTTTTTTATTATAGTGCATGTAATTGGGGATACCTATTTGCGCTGAATAAATAATATTGATAATAAATTTGGCAAAGGAAAATTGCTTTCAGCTCTATTTTTGAACGCGAAGAAATAATGGCAGAAATAAATAAAAGAAAAATAATAGAATGGACGATCAAGCGGTGGGATACTCATAAATCCCGTGGCCATCTCCAAAAGTAATCGATTCGATAATTAAAAACATAAATCTCCGAAAACTGACATCATACTTTTAGCAACACACCGGTTTCCTAATGTACAGCTGTACAATCTTGGTTCATTCACCTGGTAAAAAGAAAATTCTGAGAGATAAAAACTAAATTTAGCCGCATCGCTGTATTTGCACTGGTATGACAACTCTGCGGAAAGATTACTCTATTTCGTGGTCCTCTTGTAATTTGGAAATTAAGTACATTAGTATGGATGGCCGTTAATGGCAGCACCGTCTGCCACTGAAGTATCAACCTGCAATTGACCCATTAAAATAAGTTGTCGTGATCTACACATTTACCTACAGCGTACGCCCTTTGACTCCGCGTGAAAGATCCGGGTTTCCAGAGAGTTAGAGATTCGTCTGCCCTTTTCTGACAGGAAGCTCGCCTTCAGTGAACACATTACCAGTATCGCCTTTATGCACGCCATCCACACCCACGCAGTGAGTTCGCTGAACTTTAAAGCGCTCTTTCGCCTTAAAAACCCATTTCCCCGCTTGCATTCTCTTCCATTATGGAATGCGCCACTCCTACGTAGATTTCGACATTTTCTACGCTCAAAACGTCCGTCTAACTTCCGCTGCTAAATGCTTCGCTAACACATATCGCTCGCCCTTTTCTTTCTCAACTTGTTCCAAATCGGGTGTCTCCGTCTTCCTAGACAACTTTTCCACAACTTCATTAAACTTTCGAATTGAAATTTCTCCGTTTTTCACACGATAGCGGTGGATCTAAAGACGTTCCGATAATCGTCTTGCATTTCTAGAATGAAACGTGAGATTCAAAATACTCTATACGCAGAATTTTCGACAAGATTTCAGAATTTCATCACCATCAGCATATGTACTCTACAAGCCCCCTTTCGGCGTGTGGCAGGGGGTGCATGCACCATGACTCTACTTCCCTAACCGATTACTTTCAGGCTCCCGGGTAGCCAAGTGGGCAATGCGTTCGACTTGTGTGAAAGCGGTCCGGGTTCGATTCCCGGTGGGGGCGCTTACGTGCGAAATGACCTAAGCAGTCGAAGCACTTTCAACAATACTACTACTACTACTCGATTACTTTCGCGCGTCTATTTCACTGATTTTCCTCTCAGAATCAGACCGGCCAAGGTAACATGAATGACGCATAACATCGGTTACATCTTCTACGAAAGTATCTTCTCCTAACTTATTTAGTAAATGTATCCTTTTTTTAAATCTTCTACCTTCTAGAGATTCCCATCCTGCGTCCTGAAGCATTTGACTAACGCTCACTGATTTTTCGTAACAATTTTTTACGAAACTTATAGCCTCTCGCTGTACATTTTCTAATTTTTTTAACATAACACGTTTCCGTAGGATGCCATACACCACACTCATGATCAAGGTGAGGCCTGACTATGCAACGTAACATCGCTCACGGACTTTTACTTTGCTCATACCGACTATTCTCTTAACGAATCCGAGTTTCTTAAGAGCTCGTCCACATATATTACGAATGTGGGTACCACTAGCTGGGAAGGCCATAAAACAACCTCTGTGATAAACTATTCACTTGAGATATTATAAGCTTATTCTCTTACATTTTTTAAAGACATCCCTGTCTTCTATTATTACACTAATGTGTGGATGATGCAAGAGGTTTTCGGTTTTTTGGAATCCTTTCCCTTGGTAAAAAGCAAAAACACTAGAAACCAGTTCAAGGTTTTATCCTGTCGAAAAAGCTTTCAAGAACCCCTCACGAAGAGCGAAATGAACGTAAGCCGAAAGTGTTTTCCTTGATGACGTTTAGCGGTGATTTTCTAATTTTTACTATTATAACCATCAGTGTCCACTCTTTCATCCTTTTCCTTTAATTAAACACTATCTATAGATGCAACAATAGTCACACTGCACTTGAGATTCAGCTTGATTCTTTGAATATAATGCTCATTCTTCTTCTGTATATGCTTTTAGTCTGTCTCGTCGCAAAACGAGTGGTATTTCCATCTTATCCTCGGTATTCCTACTCTTATTCCACTTGATTTTTGGTCCCTTCACATCTTAACCTACGTTATTTTTTAAAAAGCCAAGTCTCGTCGCTGTCATCGTAACCATTTTTTTCGTGCCGTTGTTTTCATCTCCCCATAGAAGTTTACACTATGAAGTTATGACACTCTACATCGTCCTCTTGCACTATTCCTCAATACTTTCATACTCAATACTTTTCATTAGGTTTTTAAAGAATCCTTTATGTCACCAATTGTTTTATTTTTTCTGTAGTGAATTCTTTGAAGAAGCGCACTTCTTTCACTTGTTTCTTCCAAACTTTTTTCATCTTTTTCTCATAAACCAAATTGTTTTGGCCATTCTCCTCCAGAAACGCATTTCGGCCGTCAACTAAACTGTTCTACCATATTTAAATCCGTCGATATGCCTATTCCATCCCCTTTTCTGTGTTGCATATTTTCTGGTCTCTTCGGTTTCATAATCATGTCTTATATTCTCGCACTTTTCTCTATCTCTCTAAAGTTTTTTGCTTTGATCATCTTCTCGATAAAAGACTGCTCGCAGCGCAGAAAATCCTAACATTTACCAAACATTTAAATGAATACGAAACTGTACCCTTCAAAAGTTTACCAAACCAATACGTATAGTCATAAGAGTAGCATTTTTAATATACGTCTAGTTTTAAACGTCTAAAATTTTGGATTTCTGTCAGAGAATTTGACATTTAATTATATTGGACGAACTGCGGCAGTCACCCAATATGCAAGAATTAATGGTACAGTCATCACTATTCTAACATAAAATTTTAGTTACATAGTAGATTACCATTCCATCATTTGAAGTTCGATATAAAACGAATGCGTTATTGAATAAGCGGATTTGTACAAGTTATTCCTTGAATGCTGATAGATTTTAGAGAATATTTATCTTGATAAGATTGCAGTAACCAGTACCAGTTGATCTGATAAGATTGTGAAGGCCGGATTATGATGACAGGGCCGTCCCGAGTTACGGGCGAGTCGGAAATATGGGTTACCATTTTGTACCATTTATAACTTATGCAAATATTCCACTGTGATCGTTCAAACCATGTAATACGAAGCATAAAGAATAGGTTCTTAATACAGCATCGTTTTCTACCCGACGATTTTGCTCATTTGGGTTCAGTTTTGGCTTGATGATGAAGAAATTTGTGAAAAATCGAATACCGGCTTTTTTCGTAAAATTTGATCAATTTTGACCCTCTGTAGAATGTTAATGCACCGGAATAAAAGTATATGATTTGGTTCTTATATGCAGAATTTATTTAAAAATAGCCATGCAAAGTTTCAAAGTCCGCGCTCAAAAAAACCATTTTATTTTTTTTGCAAACTTTTTTCGATTCTAGCCCACTGTGAGACGGCGAGAAAGTAAATCCCTTTACGACGAAAGAGGAATAAAAAAAACTTGCACACGTTACCACTGGATTTAATAAATACTCCCAAATAATAAATAATCTGCTTTCATCGTGAAGAGCCACCACAAAGTTGAGGTCGAAATAATGGATTTTGTTAACTCCCTTTATCCTTAACAGTTACCAAAATATTGAACTGAAAAACAAGCCTAGTATAGCTAATCATAATCGCTTTAGCTGCGAAATCTACAATACAGACGGGCTCATAACTAAGTCAAGAATGAAACGCCGAATGCATAAATAAGATATAAAATAAGTACACGGTTATAAGTGAGCTGATACATCATAACTTCCACTCTCACAATACAGAAAATCGCAGATCGGGACGAATCGGGCGAAAGGAACAGCGGATAACAACGGCAAGCGGCGATCTAGACGAGAATTTGTATCAATTCATTATCTCGCAACGATGCAAAGGAAATAGAATTAACTGAGTCGTTTTTTCCCATCCCCTGGTCCGAATCGTCCCGAATAATGGAATCCGCTCCAGCGGAGCTTTGAGCACACGCGATACCCCATTGCGAAAATTCAATTCAATCCCTTCCATTGGTTTTTTCCCTTTCCCTTGAAATCGACAAAATCCTGTTCGTTTTTCCGCTCGCCGGATAATCGCACCCAATAATTGAACTCCTTTTTATCTCGTTGAAAAGCAGCCGAGCGAAATCATCGTCTCATAAGCTGGATTTCTGAATGGCGAGCGAAAACATTGATGCACTCCGGGAAATGACGAAAAAGAAATAAATGATGTAGGCCCTAATCTCCGCTACGATGGAATGGGGGGGTAAAGGCTTCCGGAAAATCGACACCATTTTCTCGGATACAGGGACTTAATCGGATCAAAGCGACACAAATGGCGAAAAAGAATTTTAATTTATCGTCGATTGGCATCGGAAATATGGAAACAATGAGAGGGCTCTGAATTGGACAACGGCATTAGAAAAGCAACTATTAGGAATCTGGGTTTAATGGCAGTGAGCAGAAGGGTACATACGATTAACGGTTTTTCATCAGTGGTACGCTCGAGGTACTCATTACAATTTAATTCTTGCAGTATTATGGAAAGAAATGAACTCCTCTTTTAAAATATTCTTCTAGTTCTACTTAATAATTTGATTATGTATATTTGCAAGTATTTATTATCTTTACCCATAGCAATACATTAAGCTATCAATTGCTTCAAGCACGACTTTGTGGTAGGACTCAATAACTGAATAAAGAAAAAAACAACAAAATTTCACCCATAAGATGGTTTCGACGCTTCAGGTCTTCATACACCCTGAAGATGACGTCAAGTGTCGAAATGGTCGTGGAAAGAAATTATGTAGTGGTGCGGGTAAAAGTTCGTAAAAAGTTTAAATTCATAAAAAATATCTTAACTATAAATCATCATAATTTTTTTCAATGAGTGGTTTCTTGTGAACAGTTAGAAATCGTGTGAAATAAATACAACATTTATATTATGGATATCACTATCTAGAGCAGTGTTTCCCAAAATGTTCACGCTACCACCCCTTTGGATTCATCAACATCAGCCGCCATCTGAAAATTAACATCTGTGCGGTCAAAGCTGGAGAACAATAAAAAGAAAACTAAACACCGCAATGATAACATATCCACCAAATTACTTATTCATTATTTATAAGGCAATTTCCTGAATTTATATCGATGCTATAAATCCAGTATATTGAAGAATATATTTTTAGGGCAATGATATTCAATTTTCATTGAAGTTTTCCGGTTTACCGTTGAATAACTTCACGTATCCCAAATTCTTATGGCAATTCCAACCACGACACCTACAGTATGTGTGTGTCTTTACCACGTCCGTTAGGAATTTTTGTGATGTCTATACAATATGCGGGTGTGCCTAATTCCTAATACGACCGTTAGGAAGTTTTATAATGTTTATACCAGGATTCGTACACTTGGATTTGATCACTAATCAAGTTATATTTTACCCTTTAGCTGCGGGATCCTCAGATTTTTCTACATCTGTGTGCGGGAGAAAAGTAACAGGAGTACTGAAGGCGCAGGCAAGTCCCAGCAGGAAGTTATCCCTTATAATCCGGGTCGACGTTTTTCCTATGGGTGCGGTCAGTGGTTATTGTTTAGAAATTATGGTTGGTATCATATATAATAGATTTAATACGAAATTTGTTTTGTATAAGCAGTCCGATTTACTTTCCTTGCACTTTGCTGATAATTTTGATACCAAACACTTCGCAGATATCTTGATTTTTATCAATTATTACTAATTTCGTAAATCCGCTATTCAGAAACCGAAGATTTGGGTTTCCCCCGAGGTGCGAAATCCCTCGGATTTTCCTAATCTAGAACAATACAGAAGGGTGAGTGTTTAGGTGTCTCATTCAGACAGAGCNGCCATAAAATTGAGAAAGGACAAGAACGGGGAAGAAAGAGCAGGTCAAACGTAGAAATACGTTTTTCTCGCAGTCCTCTTAGAAGAACGTAGAAGTACGTTTCCCCCAGCTGAAGGGTTAAATATAGCGTCCCTGCTATCGTATCATGATGAATAGAATATTTGCCTTTTGGTACATGGTAGAAGAAAATGAATCTTCAAATATATTTCGTCTTACTCTTCTTCATGGCTGAGAAAATATGAAAGTTAATGAGGGATGAAAGATGAGCAAAGGCTCATGGGGTCGCACTAACGAAGGCCTGTCGTGCTCAGAGCGTTCGGGCTCAGTGAAGGAAGCAAGGGAAAACCTCACTCCTCTAGCAAAATACGCCTTATTCCGAGGGCTTGAGATACACCCTTCGAGCTGATGACTAAACCGAATCCATTTAAAAATAGTATAATTGTGAAATTCAGTTGCTAAGGTTCTAGAGCCTTTTTCTGAAATTTTATTTTCATTGGTTTCCTTTGAAATCAATGTAATATTTTCCGAAATTCACGAGTTTTAGAAAAAACGGAAAAGAGATATTTCGTATGATACGTGGTGGTTAAATAATTTTCCGTAATTCTACTTAAAACCGAAATCGTCATGGAGAGCGTCGCTGCGCCGCGCGAATTTGGTCCTAGCAGCGATGCCGAAAAGTATGTTTTATTATCGGCGCCGCAAACGGTCGCAAAAATTTATTCCAGATTCCTCTTCAGAAAGCTTCAAAGAATACCGTAGTATAAGTTACTCGCAGCCCCTGTCTATCGATATCTATTACTATTTTCCTCGCTTTAGTTAAAAAATTTCCGCCTTTTTTAATTTTAAAATTAAAATAAGGGTCCGCCATTTTGTTACATAAAGTATGCGAATATTCAGCGGTGGTCATTAAGATCGACTATAATAAAGGATAAGGAATGAATTTATAGTATGAAATTATGTTTATGTATGACCCGATGATTTTCCTCATTTGGGGGCTCCCAGATAGCCAAGTGGGCAACGCGTTCGATTTCGGTGAAAGCGGTCCCGGGTTCGATTCCCGGTGGGGGCCTACGTGCGAAATGACCTATGTTGTCAAAGCACTTTTAACAATACTACTACTAATATTCCTCATTTGTATTCAGCATCAGCTTGAACTTGAAGAATTTCGGGAGAAGTCGAAGACGCATTTTTTGCGAAACTTTGTCAAGTTTGACCCCCTGTTGAACTGTGATGCGTAGGAGTTAACGCATATGACTTGCATAGTTGTATGCAGAATTTATCCAGGAGTAGCCTCGCGAAGTTTCAAAGTCCTCCCTCCTAAAAACCATTTTAGTATTTTTGACCAGCTTTTTCGATTCTAGCCCGCTGTGCGGCGGTTCGCATTCTGACACACAGATTTACGATATCAGTTACTGCCAAGAGACACAACAACTTTGTGCGCCACAGTTTCATTTGAGACAGTCTGGGTATGTTCCTTGGACTAAAATCACAGACACCTGTTTGACCGTTCAAGTATATAGGCTTTTGTTTATGCAAAACTTGCCTTTGAAAGTCGAAGTAAAGCTACCACGCCATAAACCTGCATTACCCTATAGACCGGAGAATTATCCATGTAGGAAAATATTTTCTCCCATTTTTTTTTAAACGACTTATGTTTTAACCATTAAGTTTCGTATTCTTTCCTTTCAGACACTCTTCTCCTTGTATTTATATATTAGAATACCATAGAGAGAATTTAAAGGGAAGAAACTGACTGTGCAATATGATCATAACCATTATATATATACATCGATTATATTAGTCTGTCCCGATTATCGATGACTCATCATCTTTCCCTCGTCTCGATTATCAGCGTCCCATAATTACGCCGATATTTTCGCCAACAGAGCGTGTGTATACAAATCCGAACGAGAGACCATCTCATTTATTTCTTCACATTTGCATGCGCTCACGGAGCGCGGTCGTTAATAAACATAAATCATTATCCTTTCCAAATGATTTAGGATTACGCCGCTCATAATCGATACCGACCGAAATAAATCTGACCAGAGACGAGAATGATTAAAGGTTTCGATGGGCCAAAAAATCAATTACAATAATGACGCGATACGGACATTCGTTCTCGTGTCAAGAATTCGGTGGATGAATATTCGACTCATTTTAAGAGGATAAACTTTCAATTCAAACATAGGTGAAACGGAAAATTACTACCATCACTATTTCCGTATTTAGTTTTCCAGGTGTGCGGACGTGTCTATAACAAAATGCCCTTGGAAGAAATCCATCGATAAAGGTAGGCAAGTCGATTAATGATAGTTAAAAACTTAATAGGTGAAACGCATAATGAAGGTGTAAGTCACCAATTCTAAATGAACATTAGTTATATTGCTGCGGTGAGCAGAGTGGTTAGAGTGCTAACGTTCCAAAACCAATGTTTCGGGTTCAAGTCCCGGTTAATCGGATTTTTCTCGTTAGGGGATGGTTGTACATACGTGTGCGTCAAAAACAATTATCAAAATTAATGTAATTGGGGGTTTTTCTCCTGTTTTCGTTAAAGAAATTCTGTGGTTCATTAGAGTACCTGATACTAATAATAATTGTGTGTAAGGAAAAACCTTGAAATAATGAAACAAGCTTACAGAAGGATATAATATTACGTTTACGAAAAGAAAGAGATCGAACCGGTTCGACATTGATAGATGGAGAGAAAACGAAGCTGAACCGAAATTTGGTTATTTCGTTGAACCGGAGCGAAGACTGGAACGAAAAATGTTACGGCTCAATACCCTGATCGGGAAACAGTAAATACCTTGAGGATATCTTGATTTTTATCAATTATTACTAATTTCGTAAATCCGCTATTCAGAAATCAAAGACTTGGGTTTCCCCCGAGGTGAGAAATCCCTTGGATTTTCCCAATCTAGAACAATACAGAAGAGTGAGCCTTTGGGTGTCCCATTGAGAGGCAGGGCCATAAAATTGAGAGAGGACAAGAAAGGGGAAGAAAGAGCAGGTCAAACGTAGAAATACGTTTTTCTCGCAGTCCTCTTAGAAGAACGTAGAAGTACGTTTCCCGCATCTGAAGGGTTAAATATAGCGTCCCTGCTATCGTATCATGATGAATAGAATATTTGCCTTTTCGTACATGGTAGAAGAAAATGAATCTTCAAATATATTTCGTCTTACTCTTCTTCATGGCTGAGAAAATATGAAAGTTAATGAGGGATGAAAGATGAGCAAAGGCTCATGGGGTCGCACTAACGAAGGCCTGTCGTGCTCAGAGCGTTCGGGCTCAGTNGTACATGGTAGAAGAAAATGAATCTTCAAATATATTTCGTCTTACTCTTCTTCATGGCTGAGAAAATATGAAAGTTAATGAGGGATGAAAGATGAGCAAAGGCTCATGGGGTCGCACTAACGAAGGCCTGTCGTGCTCAGAGCGTTCGGGCTCAGTGAAGGAAGCAAGGGAAAACCTCACTCCTCTAGCAAAATACGCCTTATTCCGAGGGCTTGAGATACACCCTTCGAGCTGATGACTAAACCGAATCCATTTAAAAATAGTATAATTGTGAAATTCAGTTGCTAAGGTTGTAGAGCCTTTTTCTGAAATTTTATTTTCATTGGTTTCCTTTGAAATCAATGTAATATTTTCCGAAATACACGAGTTTTAGAAATAACGGAAATGAGATCTTTCGTATGATACGTGGTGGTTAAATAATTTTCCGTAATTCTACTTAAAACCGAAATCGTCATGGAGAGCGTCGCTGCGCCGCGCGAATTTGGTCCTAGCAGCGATGCCGAAAAGTATGTTTTATTATCGGCGCCGCAAACGGTCGCAAAAATTTATTCCAGATTCCTCTTCAGAAAGCTTCAAAGAATACCGTAGTATAAGTTACTCGCAGCCCCTGTCTATCGACATCTATTACTATTTTCCTCGCTTTAGGTCAAAAATTTGGTCTAAAATAAGGGTCCGCCATTTTGTTACATAAAGTATGCGAATATTCAGCGGTGGTCATTAAGATCGACTATAATAAAGGATAAGGAATGGATTTATAGTATGAAATTATGTTTATGTATGACCCGATGATTTTCCTCATTTGGGGGCTCCCAGATAGCCAAGTGGGCAACGCGTTCGATTTCGGTGAAAGCGGTCCCGGGTTCGATTCCCGGTGGGGGCCTACGTGCGAAATGACCTATGTTGTCAAAGCACTTTTAACAATACTACTACTAATATTCATCATTTGGATTCAGCATCAGCTCGAACTTGAAGAATTTCGCGAGAAATCGAAGACGCATTTTTTGCGAAACTTTGTCAAGTTTGACCCCCTGTTGAACTGTGATGCGTAGGAGTTAACGCATATGACTTGCATAGTTGTATGCAGAATTTATCCAAGAGTAGCCTCGCGAAGTTTCAAAGTCCTCCCTCCTAAAAACCATTTTAGTATTTTTGACCAGCTTTTTCGATTCTAGCCCGCTGTGCGGCGGTTCGCATTCTGACACACAGATTTACGATATCAGTTACTGCCAAGAGACACAACAACTTTGTGCGCCACAGATTCATCTGAGACAGTCTGGGTATGTTCCTTGGACTAAAATCACAGACACCTGTTTGACCGTTCAAGTATATAGGCTTTTGTTTATGCAAAACTTGCATTTGAAAGTCGAAGTAAAGCTACCACGCCATAAACCTGCATTACCCTATAGACCGGAGAATTATCCATGTAGGAAAATATTTTCTCCCATTTTTTTTAAAACGACTTATGTTTTAACCATTAAGTTTCGTATTCTTTCCATTCAGACACTCTTCTCCTTGTATTTATATATTAGAATACCATAGAGAGAATTTAAAGAGAAGAAACTGACTGTGCAATATGATCATAACCATTATATATATACATCGATTATATTAGTCTGTCCCGATTATCGATGATTCATCATCTTTCCCTCGTCAGCGTCCCATAATTACGCCGATATTTTCGCCAACAGAGCGTGTGTATACAAATCCGAACGAGAGACCATCTCATTTATTTCTTCACATTTGCATGCGCTCACGGAGCGCGGTCGTTAATAAACATAAATCATTATCCTTTCCAAATGATTTAGGATTACGCCGCTCATAATCGATACCGACCGAAATAAATCTGACCAGAGACGAGAATGATTAAAGGTTTCGATGGGCCAAAAAATCAATTACAATAATGACGCGATACGGACATTCGTTCTCGTGTCAAAAATTCGGAGGATGAATATTCGACTCATTTTAAGAGGATAAACTTTCAATTCAAACATAGGTGAAACGGAAAATTACTACCATCACTATTTCCGTATTTAGTTTTCCAGGTGTGCGGACGTGTCTATAACAAAATGCCCTTGGAAGAAATCCATCGATAAAGGTAGGCAAGTCGATTAATGATAGTTAAAAACTTAATAGGTGAAACGCATAATGAAGGACACCAATTCTAAATGAACATTAGTTATATTGCTGCGGTGAGCAGAGTGGTTAGAGTGCTAACGTTCCAAAACCAATGTTTCGGGTTCAAGTCCCGGTTAATTGGATTTTTCTCGTTAGGGGATGGTTGTACGTGTGCGTCAAAAACAATTATCAAAATTAATGTAATTGGGGGTTTTTCTCCTGTTTTCGTTAAAGAAATTCTGTGGTTCATTAGAGTACCTGATACTAATAATAATTGTGTGTAAGGAAAAACCTTGAAATAATGAAACAAGCTTACAGAAGGATATAATATTACGTTTACGAAAAGAAAGAGATCGAACCGGTTCGACATTGATAGATGGAGAGAAAACGAAGCTGAACCGAAATTTGGTTATTTCGTTGAACCGGAGCGAAGACTGGAACGAAAAATATTACGGCTCAATACCCTGATCGGGAAACAGTAAATACCTTGAGTACCGTAGGCTTTTCTGTAAGTTGAGAGTCAAATAATATTTTAGATGATGTCTTATGCAACAAGTAGGGTGTTGCTTATTCAATTCACTACAGGTGTCTCCATTATTTCATACAGATAATACCTAAAGCAATAATGGACGACAGTCTAATACTGACAGAGCCATTTGCTTATAATGGGAGGTGTTAAAGCTTACTAAGGATAAAATTCAAAAAGGTTGGATAAAATGAACATCCTCCATACCTGGAGGTAACTTGTTGAATAACATTACTAATATTCTTCTTTTTTTATAGAATCAACTGCTTGGGCCGTAACTTCGCGGTAGGATTCCACAAAGGAACAAGGAAAAGTCGAACTTTTACAAACCACAATATTAATTGCATGGTTTTGACTCATAGTGTCAAACATGCAATAAATCACCTGGTGGTCTTCCATGGGAGACTTGCAGTAGATATTGTGGATTGTACAAATTCAACATTGCCACGTCCATTCTGGTTGTTAATTTAATTTAAGTAGGTACCTATGTAAAAATGTTTGTAGTAAAAGGATAAAGTTATTTGAAATTGAATTTTTGTGACGATGTTGCTTGTAGGCCATGCAAGTAACCACAGACACAACTGGAGTCATCGTAGTCACTCGATTGAGAACGGTTGAGGACTCAATCCAAAATAACGAGGTTCATTGTCTATCGGTTTCCCTTCAGCAGTTTATACCATTTCACGTATGCCCACGAGAAGGCAGCAGCTGCTTTTGCGTACCATCCAAAATGACGAAAATATAGCTTCTGAACACCGTGGCGACCCAAGAGGCTAATTTAAGATTCGAAACACCAATCAAAATTTGAAAGAAGTGAACCGGTACGCGTAATTCTCCAGAGATGGAGAAAAAAGAAAGGTAAGCCTCTCGCCGTGCGGAAAAAAGCGCCGGATCAACCTGTTAGAGGGATGAATCTCTTTTTGGGCGGCACGAGACGGAGGCGACGAAAAACCTACAATTTAGCAATTCGCTCCACCTTAAGAGAGTCAAATAGGGCCGCAAATGAACGGCTTTAAGCGCTTGGAAAAGCTCTCACGGGCATTCTACGACTGCGATCCGAAGGCGGGATTAAGTGCCGCGCGGAATGGGACATAAACTTACTCTTTCCCCCCAATTACGAGGACAAAAAAGAAGCGATAAAAGGATAACGAGGAGATATAAGAAAGGGCTGGGATGACATTGGAGATGAAAGAGACATGGAGAAAGGAATAAATGGGCCAATTAACTTTATTCCTTCGAGATTGGAACTCGTCCCCTTACCGCGTAGGCTGAGAGATGATTTGATTAGAATCAGATTTAAGCGGGGAGAAAACTTTCCAGAAGGATCCGCAATAGCGGACGAACGCGCAAGGGTCGAACGCCACTTTTTCGTTCATGTATAATCATATACGTACATCCAAATCAATACGAAAAGCAATAAAATATGTACTCTCGGTTAAGAAGGGAAGGGTCCAATAAAGAGTCGGGTCCTTCGCACATTCAATTGGATCATCTACACCTTCATAAATACCCTGGAAGTCGCCATTCGATGTGTGGCAGGGGATGTTAGCACCGAACGTTTCAGTTACCTCTTTAGCTTTTTGTTGTTTCGTATCTTTTGAGGAAAGAATAAGTCCCTAAAACGACTTGCCCTCGCATCTATTCCTTTTATTTTACGCTCACTGCGTAGCGTACCTTTGAGATGCGTTTGCAGAGAAAGCATTCGTAAACCAATCACATAGCCCGAACACTGAAACCATATTCGCTACTACGTCAAGCTGATAAGTCTTAATTCATGACATAATTTTCTGGTAAGCCATAGTAAAAAGTTACTTGGTCGATTCTTAATATTTACCAGTACGTCTTCATATCCATTCCCTGCTTGCTGCCTATAGCCGTGATACAAGGGTTCCGTATTGCTTTTATGAACTCATTTCCTCCGTTTATACATTTACATCTACATAAATATCCAGAAAGCCGCCTATCGGTGTGTGGCAGGTGGTGTAAACACCAGGCGTTCGAGTTACCTCCTTAGCTTATTTATTTCAGGTATCGTTTGCCAATCCCTAAAACGACTTGTCTTCGCATCTATTTCTCTTATTTTACGCTTATTGTCGGATCGGCCGAAGTAGCAGAGTCACATAATACCGATTACGTCTTCCGTAAATGTATTTTCTCTGAATTTATCAAGCAATCGCAGCCTAGCTTCTAATCTCCTTTCTTTCGAGGATTCCCAACTAGCGTTTTCATAACTCAACGAACACGTGAGATAGTTTACACCAGTTGTAGTGGTAGTATTTTCAAAATTTCGTCGACATCGACGGAAATCGTATCCAGAATAACTACAAATGTGAGGAAAAAATAAAAGAAAATCACAAACAAAATTTAGGTGATGCTACAGAAACATAATATTCGGAATAGAAGATACCAGTGGGACAAAAAGTCAATAAACATTCGATCCTCATTTATTTCCGTTGGACTTAAGTTATGCTGAGGGTATAAAAATTTGAATATACTGTTTATGAAGCCACATCGAGAATCATGATTTTACATCCCCGATCTACATAATACATTTATCTAGGTAAAGATTTCTGTCATTTAATTTATGTATGCGAGTATGAACTCTCTAACTTGTTCTTACCTGAAGGATACATATAGATTACGGTCCTTATAACATGTTAACGACCTGTATCAAATATGAATACGCAACGCTCAAAACCCGAACCATATTGCACGTATGTAACTCTTGGGTATGAAAGAACGTGTAGAGACATTGAGAGAAGGCATTCGGTAGCGAACAGAAAGGTTTACAACCGCACGGAGAAAGATCTGGACGGATAACAAGTGAGCCTCTGGCATTAGAAGAATCGCACCCTTCGACAGCATGGCCCAGGGCTTCACTCGGAAAAAGGAACGTAATCGAGTGCACCCCCAAGCGGCAGAGAGATAAGCGCTGGGAAGACCTCACTGTGATCAACCATAGCTCCAAAACCCGTCACGGAAGCTTTTTCCGAAGGGTGCCGTGTGTGTATAAAAAAGATGAAGGTCGAGATGCGAGATAAGGCACAATGGGTCCCTCTATAGCCGTGAGCATCCGTGTCCACAGGTCCAAACCACGTGAGATAGACGCTCTTTTTTTCTTGTCGCGGACGCAAAACAGAGCGCTGGCGAATGAAAAAGCCGAACGAGGGAGGGTTACGTACGAGGGAAAAAGGTGACGGGGGCGCCATCGCCGAAGAAGAAACCTATCTCGCTCTTTTCGGATCCACTCCATTCTCCTGTCTCTCCGAAGAAAAGCAGATACGAATGGATGAGAGGGATGTGCTGGATTAAGGAGTTTCTCGACCGGGGAGGCATTTACCCTCAGGGCCTCGCCGAACCAATTTCAGAGACTCGCGATCCTCGGAATATATTGCCGACGGAAGGCGTGGAGTGCTAGAAAGTATCTAGGCTTTCGGAGAGGGAAGAACTGTGCTATCAGCCTCTGACCCTGCGATGGAGAAAAATTTCCTAAAATTGTAACTTTAAAATTATTATTATTGGGCAAAAACCTTACAAGTGGAACAATGTTCCGGTGGCAAGGATTTAACAGACATTCCCGGTTACATACACTACTACAAAACATTGAAACTATCAAATGCCCCGTATCCTTGTCAGTCACACAAAATGACACAATATAGCATCATATAACATAATATAATACAAAATAACACAAGAGAACACCGTATAACACAATACGCACACAGTCCTGCAAAGACCGTCTAAATGTCTCTTATAACTGCACCGCTTATCTAAGCATTGGTCCCCAATTAAGTCGCTCTTCGTAAGCGGAGGTCACCAAAAATCGCTATCTTTTAAGTGAATAAAGTTCGAAGAACTGCCAAACCCCGTGAGTTCTGTCAAACCCCCGTGAATCCCATTCAACACAGTTCACGTAGCCTTGCCTTAAAAGTACGCTCATGTGATGGAAATGGAGTGAGTATTTTTGAAGGGAGGGTGTTCCATTGTTCATTGGTTCTATTCAGAAAGGTACATTTTACAATGTTTGTTCTTTGTGGGAGAGGTTCTATCTTGTACGCGTGTTCCTTTCTGCTTAGGTATGAGGGGTTTGAAAACTTACGCCTGAAATCTACCCATGATGGAGTGCCAATATAGGCGCGATATAGACTTCCTATATTACTATACAGGAGGTTGCAAATAGGAAAAAACTAGACAGCGACGTTTTGACACGGTAAAAAACAATGTAAGAATGTTGGTGCATAGAGCCCGAGATAAAATAACTTTACTCCATCAATAATAATACTTAATGATGATAAATAAATGAATGAATAAAGAGAAGAGAAGAAGGGAAAATGATACGAAACCCTGCTTGGAAACCTTACCATGTAATATTAATAACAATGACAACAAAAACAACCCCTCTACATACATTGTCATCTTACACACACAATAATAACTAAATGCGATTTTGCATAATCAAAGTTTGACTTATTCTTGGTATCATATGTCTATGTCTATGTAAGTACCCTGCATCTTGAAGCATCTGAGTAACACTCACTGAATTATGGTAGATATTTTTCGAAAAACATATCACTTTCCATTTTGCAAATTAACGCCCAAGTGATCAATTCTAACTTTAATTACATTATTTAGTATTGTATATTTAATTATACAATAAATATAATTAAATACTATACAATTAATAATTTAGTTTTAGTTATAAGAAACTTGCGACAATGCCGGAATTGGATAAATTGTCTGCTGGAAATATTTAAAATAAACAAAATAACAACAAGAGGAGGAAACGTACATTGTCTGCGTTTCCAGCAAAGAAAAACTACGAAAAGATTTATTTATATATTCACATATTCGCGAAGCTATAAAAAGCTAATTTTCTTCTGATCACGAAAAATCATGGAAAACATCATAAAGCTTTCACTCAATAATGATGAAATTAAAAGAATACCTAGTTTGAATTAATTACATTATGTAAAGTCTCCAATACGTATTGAAACATTGAAATTTGGTCGCAAAGTACTACCAATAAACGAAAATTTTGCATGAGCTATAATTAAGATAAAATAACATGTATATTATAAGGTTATTTTGGACGCAGTGTTGTCAAATTACGAAAGGATGTTGAAACGGCGTAATGGAATTACATTAATTTAATTACAACTAGGTCAGAGGGAAAATGAGATATTTCATCAAAGGTAGTCAGAATATTATTTTGAATATATAATCGAACTATTCCCATTTTAGTTCAAAACCCCATATAACCTTCTTTATAACACAACTTTGGTTAATGTAAATGATTGGGAGCATTTAAATAATCACGGAAAGATTACGTGGCGAAATTTTAATATTAATGCTTAAAGTAACGACCATATGCATCGAAAATAAAATTACATTGATCAACTACGGCTCTGAGGATGAAAGTCAAAATTTACTTTCAAATAAACCCTTTGAGTCTTTAGCATTAATTTGGGAATTTCCCACGAAAGCTGTAAATTTGCAGCCATCGGAACATCTGGACAAGTTTCGCAGAGCAAGAGTGCACCGCGGGTCGCAGACTGCACGTTTGCCGCATAAATAAAGCATTTACGACGATTTTTCGCGCCACACATCATAACTTCACAAATAAATAAAGCATCCGTGGTGCGGCGGAGAATAAATTCACTCCCATGTTATAAAACTTTAATTGCAAGGGCTGCTGCAGGTCTGCCACGGTATCTACGTCGAATATTCTTGGAAAGGCGCGAGAGTTGCAACTGCTCGAAATGTCAATAATAAGACCAAAGTTCTAACTCAAATATTTGTAACTCGGAACTCGGAAAACGGAATTTGTATCGGAACATCGATAAAAAAGCAGGACTATTTGATATTGCGCAGATACGAATCTTTCCTAATCTGATTCTACTATCGAGTTAAATATTCTCCATCAAACCGAACTCTAATTCCACTTAATGTTGCATGTTCCGTGATTTCCATATCAGGTTATTTAATGTTATGCTAGATTAGATAAGACATAATCTGAATCGAAATTGAGGATGAAAAGTTCTACTTCACGAAACCATTTGTCGTAACATAGTAAATGCATACGTAGGTATCTACAAAAAATGCTACTGGCGGGTAAAAACGGTTATGATAATTTAAATATTCGGAAAGACATAATGTTTCATAACAAACTAAAGGAAATGGTAACGAACATAAAATGAAATTTTATTACAGTATTACGAAATGAAATAACGAACTGAAATATAGCTTTGTAATTTCCACTAAAAAGGTTTTTCTTAGAAGACAGGTTTCGGCAAGAACTATTTTCAATTTTAAGAAATGGATTAAATATAAACTCCATAAAATTACGGCACTAGATGGTTTAAAAAAATGGAGAGAAGAGATGTAAACAACAATATTCAAAGTTTATACAGACTGACAGAAGATCACTTCACCAGGAATAAATGATAAATATTTATAAAATGTTCATCCTTCATCTAAACAGGAATCGTTGCATTTATTTTAAACAACTTAACAATAAATACCATAATTAAAAAAATCCCACTATAGCAGAAAGAATACCAGTGTAGGGGCATACGACGAATGGAGTCTGCAGGTTATACATCAATACGTTGTGGTTTTTTATCATGCTATGTTGTTCAACGCATAATTGACAAGACTGTTCGTTATTTATGGTTACCGAATTTTAAAATTTGTGACTTAAGAAGTAAAATTAAATTATATCAAAAGCTACGGCGGTGACATATTGTTAATAATCCAAGAAAGAAGAAATACAATGAATTCTTCCACATTGTGTTTCCAAATTTCAGTGTTGGACGTAATAAAAGCGAAGCGAGATGCGCAAGATCTGTCAGCCAGCATATTAGGGAAAATAATTTTAATGAATGAATATAAATTTTGAAATTGATGAACAGGATACGAAAATAATTAGAATGATTCTTACTAACATTACCAAAAGCTCTAACAGTGGAATCGAGCTTTCATCGTGATCGATTTATATATAATATTTTAAAAGTATTGAATTTTCAGTCTCAGGGACACAAGCAATATAAAAGAAAAATAGGATAATCAGCAATAGCACTTGAAATAACATTAGCTGTATTCTCACTTTGACTGCATTACATTCATCATGAAATATTTAATCCAAATGGAGCATAAAACGTGTACAGGAGAATGAGCAGGGTTACTACTAGCCAGTAGTTACATGGTCCAGTAACAACTCTTTTTCTTTTGCCATAAAAAGTCCGAATTGAGAAAAGAAGCTTTTAACCTACTATCTTCTTTAATCTGATACCACTCTTAGAAAAAAAATCCAGCAGAGCGCCTTAAGTACATGATTCGCAACAATGGCACGGCTTAGTTCAGTATTTTAGCACTGAATGTCCTCCTTTATGCATCTGGTCACCCAACGTTTTGGGGTACTTTATAGGAAAGGGGGAGCGTAGAGGTTTCGTTCGACATTGCGGTGTCTTCCACGGCCTATGAGGCCGCTGGTCCTCCGCCGGTGCGGCTCAATGAGGACGACGGCGGTGGACGATGCCGAAACCACTTCACTAACGCCTACAGTCTCCCAAAGCGGCATGTCAGAATGTTCTGACTCGATGGATTAAATGGTTAAAGCGCCTGGCTGGAAAGCGGAAGATTCCGAGATTGAATTCTGGTCTTGTCAGACTTTTCTTGCCTATTTTTCACTCCTGTATGTGCAAAGTCACAAAAACCCTTTTCCTTGCATTGCGTGACATCAATTCACTATTCCATACGTTTCATGAGCGATCTGATAACAAAGCTTTACTGGGCTCGCGGAGCCAAGTGGGCATCGAGTTTGTCTTCGGTGAAAGCTGTCCCGGGTTCGTTTCCCAGTGTGGGCCTACGAGCGAAATGTCCAAAGCTGTCGAAGCACTTTCAACAATACTCCTAATACGATTCTATACGTTGACACCTAGGTCATTGTGAACGAAATTGAAACCGTCCCATATTTCTTCCTTCAAACCGATTCTTCGTTAAATTATAAAGAAATCACTTTATTTGTATTACAGGCTATGGGCCCATGAATTCAACGCTCTTTTAATATTCCGCATTCTTTTGGAGCGGAACATTCCTCCGATCGCAGAAAATTCCCACCGGTCTGCGCGCACAGGAGAGACGAGCACAACAATAGACCAGTGACACCCGGTAATTTATCTGAATTTTTAAACCTTAAAATCCGCAACATTTCCCACGAAAGACGCTCCACGTGAGTCTGCGGAATCCGAGACGGGTTCTTTTTCCAAAAAAGGGTTACCGAAGCCGAGAAAAAGATTGAAAAATCTCGGCTTTGGGGAAGAAAGGAGATGTGAGAAAAATGAGAATGTGAGAGGAAAGTGGAAAGTGGAAATGGAAGAGGGAAGGGGAGTGAGAAAGCGATGGGATAAGAAAAGATGGAAGTGGAGAGAGATAGTGATGCTGAATCCAAAGCAGTCGGTCTGGAATGAAAAGAGGAGATGAGATGCCTGGAGGCGGCGCGACGGCGAAAGATGAGTTACCGCATGAATAATGCACACCTGTTCCTGTAATGTGCCGGATTCGGAGGAGCAGCGGAAGAAAAAAGGGCAGAAAAACGAGCCAAGTATTGCGTAAGCATTGAGATGGTGCGAAGAATATGACTGAAAAAATCTGATAGATGAAGGGAGGAAATGAAGAGATATTCGTAACTGACGCATTAATCTCATGAGTATTCATAATGGAGTAAGTCACCAGGAAGATCCTCACAAGGAGGGGTAGCATACCTAAATAATGTAGGGACTCAAGTAATTGGAGAGAGGGGGAGAGCTATAGGAACGGTATGAAGGAGAAAAGCCAATTGAAAGACAAGAAGGAATAGGAGAAATTTCAAGCCGAAGGACGATCTCAGAAAGAATATGTGTATAAGCGTATGTGCCATATCGTCCGGTATGGTTTATAAGTATGGAACTATCATAAAGTCAACGTATCTCATGATTCATCATTAGATACGTAAGAGGTAATATGATATGGACTATGAATATTTGAAATGAAATGTATGAAATATTTCATGTGAAATGTATTCTTAACCGAATTAGTAGTCTTCGGTTAAGTAGCTTTTGAAGCGTACATTTTGGTATCTCTGACATTCCAACTGGGTCTTATCACACCATCTGTTAATTTATTGCTATAAATTCTGTTGAAGGAATAGCTGATATTTTTCAACATAGTAGAACATTTTTCGATTCTTTTGTGTACGTAACATTCTGCGTATCAAAGTAAGTGGTATGGATGTCAAAATAAAAAAATCTTTCTGAATCCATAATATAAAAATGATTTAAAACATCTCGGTAAACATAATGACTATATACAAAAATATGTATAGTATTTATCAATAAATATTCATCATGGAAGGCAAAAGGGACAACTCCAACTGAAAAGAGTGAGAGAGAATTTCAGCCTTTCAAACGATCTTACAAAAAGAATTATTCGCGCCTCCTGATGGGACCAGAAAGAAGGAAAGTCTGTGGAACTAGGCACGGCATATGACCATGGAGCCATCATTTAGGCCGTTCATTTTTTCCTGATAAATCTACCAAGGAGTAATATGTCGATGCATCATAGTTTCTATAAGAACCTACAAGTTCACTTCTTGAATTGAAAGACTACCTTTCCTACACCTTCTGTAAATCTACCGCATAAAGTAATCGGATGCATCACCGATATGTACCTGTATTGAAACAAAACCTTTCATCGCCTATATCAATTCAATGTGACGATAATCAATAACAATACTACGAGGAGTTATCTGCAAGGAATTGTGTCTGCGTCGGGTAGACAGCTCTTAAGCCATTTTCCAGACATCTTATCTCCGAGCAACTTTATTGTCCAACGAAACCAGCCAAAACAGCGATATCAACGCCTTCTTAAATCACTGCAATCTCCCCAGAGTCCCTATTTTTTCCAAACGACCCCTCCGTGTCACCAAATATCGCTGCCAAAGATGAGGCTTGCAAGTGGTTTTCTTTTCCCTCGAATCTGTAGTCGTAATAATTTACTTCTCCCTAACATATGCCAGAAAAACGTTCCGATGAAATAAAAACGGGCCATATATTTGGCTGAACAGCTCTTTTCTAATTTTTAATGGATATGTTGCTTGATTGCCATTTTGTTTGTCTTGTACCTGTTATTTATAGATATATTTTATGGAAACAGTTGCTGTAAGCTTGAAGGAAAGGAATATATCATGGAGATTGGTCGCTTTGGTGACTGCTTTCCATTTCAAAGGTTACGTCGTTTTTCGGTACTTTTGTTATTCTGGAAGAGCAAATTGAGCCGAGTATATTGACGAAAAACGGGTAAATTTACGTCCTCTACTGAAACATGGCAAGGTTTTACTAGATTTCTTGCTAAGATTAACCAATACGGTTAAATTAGAGTTTCTTTAGAGGAGACTAAAATCTGGATTTCACCAAATTTTGAAATAGTAGAAATATTAATAAAATCCTCAAATAGGCAGATATACGTAAAAAAACAAAAAAAAAACTCCTGCGCCATTCCTTAGATACAGCAGCTTAACATTAAAAGAAAAAAAATGGACTGGAATCAGAGGGAAGTGCAATTAAGTCAGAAGTTAAAGAATTCGAGAGTAATTACAGAAATACGCGTCAAAAGTTGAGAGTAGTGTATAAATAGCATAAGGAAATCTAATAGTATACAGAAGAGAGAAATAGCGACACGACTGAGACAAGAACTCAGGTCTCCCACTTTCCTGGCAGGAATTCTAATTAGTAAGTGGAAGAAAGTTTTACCTCAAGTTAGGAAAGTCACCTCAAGTGTAGAAGTTAATTTGGACTAAATCCATCCCTCAATTCATTAAGTGGAATAATCATCCTTATGTTATGAGAAGTTAAACATATAGCAGGATAATCAAGCTTTCCTAATCGAAAATCCTTGATAAAATCTTGTATCTATGTTTGCGGTTTATTTGGATGTACTGATTTATTTGTCAAGTTTTAATTTGTTGTCAATTGTTTCTGGTAATTAGTGTAATATTGCTATCATGTAATATATCCTAAGTTTAGGTGAAGGAAAATCCGTTTTGGCTTAACCTTGCAATAAGGGGGAAACAATCATGTAGATAAAAAGCAAATGTCTGCCGTCCGTCCGTCTGTCCGTCCCCCTATTTATCTTAGAAACTCTCACAGAAACGGCTTGACTTAGAGATCTGAAACAAACTGCATTGTGTTTCTACGATGGTGAAACTCACAGGAAAACTATTCTCGTCTCTGTAAAGGCCTGGGTTCGAAGTCAGAAGCCCATAATACTTTCCCATAAGAGATGAACGTAAACAATGTTTTCACAACTTTCAGAGGTTGTTTCAATTACAAAATTAAATTAGAAACAATGGTCCTACGAAATTGAGCCAAGTGTCACAAGAAAGGAAAATAATCATAGAATCTTATTTTAGTCGTGAAAGATTCACATAATTCAGAAATTGCAAGAAGTATGATAAAATATACCGAAAATTCGTAAATTTTTTCGGAAGTAAACAACCCATCCCTTTGACGACCAAAGCAATTGTTGAACGTTGATTTTATGAGTTAACCCATATAAATACACGGGGATAATCAGCTAGTATACTTTTCCATAAGAAATGTACGTAAAGTAGGCTTTCATGTCTTGAAAACAGTGGAATAATTATTATTCATAATGGTAAGAAATATATTGCGTTATTTTAATCTTACGACGGACTGTTTATGGCTTCGGAGGACCAGATATATACAATAATAGATGTATGTATTTTGAAACTAAATTAAGTTCCTTCACGCTTGACGGGGGCGTTTACTAGTTATAATAATAAAAAGCTGTAAACTAAAAATTCAAGAATGTTTCTGTGAATAATATCTTTACCTAGTTGTTTTGCTAATACCCATCAAAACAAGGAATAAAAATATAAGAACGAAGACCAGATAATTCACAACCATAATCTTTAAGAAAACTTCGTTTCACATTTTGTTTCACATTTTTCATATATATTTTTATTTCATTTAAATTCATTTTGTAGGTTATTTAAAGATTGTATATCTTAATAATAATTATTCTTCCGATTTAATGATCACACACATTCAAGCCGACCTAATATCACACAAAATTTTCGATAAGAATCCGGAAGCTTCCACGGAGGAAGAGTCTCAGTGGAATGAGAAAAGCTAATATTCCATACCAAAAATGACATTTGGTTCCTTAAGGCTTTCGTCTCTCGTCCCAGTTTCATTCTACGACTCTAAGTAAGTTTGAAAGTCAAATGAAACCGACCGTGCACTTCCATCGGTCCTCTTCTTCAAGAGGGATAAATGAAACTTCTCGATCTGAACCGAGTCTATTTTTCTTCAACCTAATTGGAAGGGAGCTTTCTCCAATGTAATTACCACTGAAAAGGGGAACCCGTACTGAAAAACGTAGAAACTCGGAACGCTTAAAGTTTATCCAATGCTGACATAAGCCCCATCCCTATAAAACACAACATATCTCTACCGAACGCATTTTGTGGATGAATAACTGAGTTATTAACACATTTACAAGAATAGAAATGAGTTGTAGGGTTGTTTGAGTACAACAGCAGTTCCTTTGAGGTGAAATCAAATGGTAATAAGCGAATAAAATATTTTTTGGCATATAGCATTAGAATGATTAGAAAAATTCTAAATGGATTAACTCAAGTTAACAGACAATTAACTCCCCCTACCGCTATTCACAAAAGAAAAACTAATTAAATCGTTGCATTCGAGCTTACGGCACTTGATTTACACCTGCTGTTTCTCGTCTCCCCAGCAAAAATAACACTTATATTGTTCAAGATATTTAATTAAATTTCAACTCTGCGTATACCACTCCAGTTTCTATTTCCTTATTGTATATTCGTAATTAGAAAAACGAGCAAAATTGGAAATGAAGTCCAACGTGATGAAGTCCAATGGAGATGAAATTCTGTACGGTGAAGTATACTTAAGAGTACATATGACCCATTATCGATCTATACCTCTACATGCAAACATCATGGGAATAGTGAAACAGTTATGCTTATAACATAAGTATACATCAATGCTGATAACAACCGAAACATTCCTTCATGTAAACCGGGGGAGCGGTAACCTTTTATATGATAATAAAAAGTAACAATAATTAGCAAATGAGAGAGGACCTCAGCAAAATGAGAGGAAAATGAAAACTTGTACTGTAAACTATAAAAATTTAAAAGTATATATTTTAGCTAATAAATTAAATAAGAAACCCATTCTTGTATGCTTAAAGAGGGACAAATATATGTATTTTATCATGTTACTAGTAAACGTCCCCGTCAAGCATGACGGAACTTAATTTCGTAAAACAATATATCTATTTTCGTATATATCTGGTCCTCCTAAGCCAGAAACAGTCCGTCGTAAGAGCTTAACAACTCAATGTATTTCTTATCATATAAAATATTTATAATATTTATTCTACTGTTTTCAAGTCACGAAAGCCTACTTTACGTACATTTCTTATAG
>KZ308228.1:2254174-2295494 GCA_000376725.2 Ladona fulva
AAATTTTACGAATTTTCCGTGTATTTTATCAATATTCTCTTAATTTTCAAATTATAACAATGTTTCACGACTAAAATAAGATTTTATGAACATTTTCATTTCTTGTGACACTTGTCTTAATTTCGTAGGACCATTGTTTCTAAGTTAATTTAGCAAAAGAAACAACCTCCGCAAGTCATGAAAACGTACTTTACGTTCACCTCTTATGGAAACGAATTTTGTGCTCCTGGGTTCGCACCCGGGCCTTTACAGAGATGAGAATAATTTTCCTGTGGGTTTCAGCATCGTAGAAACACAATGCAGTTTGTTTCAGATCTCTAAGCCAAGCCGTTTCTGGGATAAATAGGGGGACGGACAGACGGACAGAGATTTGCTTTTTATATGTATGATGATTCGATTGTTTTATCAGGGAATCACTGATACACCCCGCAAGGATCGTAAGTTATAAGGCCACTGAGAGTTAAGGTCCCCAGCTGCATCCAAAGAGAGCTCTTAATATGATTTACTGCTGGAAGTCCTCAAGATTCCCAGGTTCGAACCTGTGTTTCAATATTTATAATAATGCCTGAAAGAACGACAGAAAAAATATTATACTTCGAAGGTGCTGATTTTGCGAGTTAAAGTTCCTCTACGTTTATAAGAACCTCGACCTATCTTCAACAAAGATAAGGAAATGTAACTACTGTAGAATCCTTAAAATATTTCGTCAAGTGATCCTCAGAAATATTCATTCAAAGTCTCCGATTTATATACGAAGGATACAATTCAACATTAAAGCAGATATGGCGACCTTGTGTACCTGCTGAACAAACATAAGTCTGTTTCAAATCTCTCCCTTTTCTCCTTTACGCTCGCTTTAATAATAACATCGCCCGTGATTTCCCTTCGCAGCCTCTGAAAAACATTTTCCATTCCGAGAACCCCCATCGTGTTTTGCGTGCCAAAAAGTCATGAAAGTGCCCAATCAATCGATTCAAGATCTCCACTTTATCTAAGGAATTGAAAGGCGGCAAAAAAATATTCGGACCCTCTATCGACGGAACGGCAATAAAACCATTATAGAAAGGGACGAATTTCCTTAGAATTTTGCCCGCTCGTGGTGTTTATTCAACCCAATGCGGGAGTCATGGAAACCAATGTTTTTTCAGTTACCGCTCCGACCCTAATTTCCTGCGCCCACTTTCTCCTCTATTCCAAGTTCCCAACGAATTCGGCTGAGAGAGGCGCCCTAAGCTGTCGGGAGAGCGGGCTTCAAAAATAATAAGAGGTCTTGACAGCTCTCGTGTTTTCTCAGGTGATCCTTTCTGGCCGAATATTCGCTTAATCGCCTCCGAAAATGGATGAAATTTCCTAGGAAACGCCTTATCGACAGATTTCCGAAGACCATGAAACTCCTATACTTCGGAAAATAGTGGGACTTGGTGCAAAAAGACCGGAACGCATTAGCGAAAAACTTCTGGTCTGAAACTCATTTTAAAGTTTTTGTTGGATAACCCTTGAAATTGCTTTCCACTAAAATGGCGAACCAATTTCGGATTATCTTATTAGAAGTCTAAGAGACTTCTTAACCAAAATTTAGTCCGAGTATTGCTTTAGAAGGACTACAATAAAGCAGTGCCGTGACCAGCGATTCGTGAGCAAAGACGTTCAAACCAGCGATTTGTAAGCAAACTTTCAATACAAACTTTCTTTGAGGCAGCGTTTCCCAAACTATGATCCGCGAAAAACAGTGAAAGTGTTTTTAAAGTTAAACAGTTATTTCGCAATTGAACCCAACCTGGAATCGAACATGGAACCGTCGAACACGTTATCTACATATCTATCCGGAGGCTAAATCCACGAAAAATTGTGAAAATTAAGATGTTCAGCATGAAATTCAATAATGGGAAAATTGAAACACATTCGAAAAATTTTATTTGATGATTTACCGGCCGCGGTGGCGGAGTGGTTAGCGAGCTAGCACGCTAGCGCTCCAACCCCAAGGTCCCAGGTTCGAATCCTCGTCGGATTTTTCCGGTTAGGGAATGATCGTGTTGTTAATGTTGAAGCCCACCACTGTAATTGTCCAATGTTGGATGTTTGTGGGGGCATTGAGAAATAAATAAATAAAGGGCTTCTCTCTTTGCTAGTAGATTGCCCATTTACCATTCTTTGCCAGAAGTTATTATCGTATAAATAATGACTCACTTAAATTAACTTCGTATTACTCTTGGTATTACTCACATACGCCGACAGTACAAGTTAACCCATGTGTTCCCATGAAACCTCAGAATTTGAGTAGTGCTCCATACGAAGGAAAGTTAGAAAATGGACACTGCAATCTCCTTTTTTCTCTTAAATCTGAAAAAGGAAGTATTCTTTTCTAACTTCATTTTTACTTTCGACGAGTAGTTAGTTAATATATGTACTCGTGATACTCGTTCTTCCTAATTTTTCTTTAATACTATTGAGCTAAGCAGGGATCTACAAAAACTTGCGACAATCGACCCCGTAAAGAAATTCTCGTCTCTTCACCGATGTTCTCCATTTTACTTCTACGTTATTATAACAGTATAAGCAGTTTTTCAGATTTTCTAAAAGGCCAATTTCACTGAGCTTCTTTAATTTAATCTCACGTAACTCTTCCAACATTTAACTATCTAAAGCTTAACGAAGGGAGAAATATAATACTTTTTTAAATAAACCCAAGTAATTTTGTCATTAATATTGGTAATTTATCCAGTCAATCTTTCTCGACTTCCAAGCAGTAATCAGCCCTTAGCAATCCCATAGAAATCGACTACTTTGCGGATCCCCGAGCTAAAATTAAAAATTTCGTTCTAAAGCATCAATAAAATACATTAATGAAAATCAGTAATAAAATAAAGAATAACTATATCTAGGTATTCCAATTGATAAGAAACAACTTTTCCTAATTGATAATTATCCCGTACGTTTGATGCATACGTATTCTCTTGCTTTAATAAAATCTCCCACCAAACTCTTCGTAGTAGAGGTTTGCGATTCTTTCCATATATAATAGAGAATAGTGATGTGCAAATTAAGGCTGTTTCATTACAAATATATTTGACTTTGTTTTCCGAACTTCGAATCCAATTGACTAAATATTCGCATTCTATTCATGTCGTAGCCGTTCGTACTCTATCGTCGTGCTACGCTAAAATAGCATTTCAAATTTATAAGATGATCCGGACTTTTTCCAGATTTCGTAATTATAGTCATTTTAAGGATTAAATATGTTGAAAATTTAAAAACCGAAGCTAACAAAGAGGAACGAAAACAATTTTTTGCCACTTAAGTTTTTATTCGATTTTTTGTTTTCCAGATGCCGAATCGTTTGGAAATTGTGTCAAACAAATAAAAAATAAATCGATTAGATTCGAAACTTCTAATATTCGAACACCTATATTTAATGTCGTAGAGAAACAATAGTAGGTGGACAACGTGGTTGGTAACAAATGTTCTAATTCCATGTTTTTTTTGTAAGTGCTTTACAAGGGAATAAATATTTTCTTCTTCTATTATTTTGTACGTAATAGACGTTTTTAGTGCTTAACCAAAGGTTATTTCTGAAACACCAAAATGTGAAAGAATTTAATTTGATTTAAATGAACAGAAGCTATTTTAAATTCGGCCAACCTAACACTAACGTGCATTCTCATGCGGGACTTATGAAAAAATTGAGTAAACTTATGCTAGCGACAAGAAGACAGACCTCAACGGCCATTAAGAAAAAAACTCATCAACCTACCAATTGCACCTGCCTATATGACAGCAAATGCACTCTGGAAAGGACTTCGAAGCGGCGCTATTTGCCGAAGAAGAAGGGAAAGTGCAGAGAGCGCATGCGCGGGAGGACGCACGGGTGAGCAGCGAGAGTGCGTGACGGGCGCGGCGTGACTGTTTCAGAGTATATGTGAGAGAGGGTGCAAAATGTAAGGGCGTCCGCTGGCAAATGTTCTCAAAGCCGCACTACATGTTCGGCCCAAGAAAAAGCGAAACCAGACAGCGCTCGATACTGTAGGCGGTGCTAAAGTAGCTTCCGGTCGAAAAAAAGACGACGGGCAAACCGATTGAGAAGCGAAAATACGGGACGGAGCTGCTTGCGAAAACCGCGCGTGACAGGGGCTTTCTCGATAGAAGTTTTCGACATATAACCGAGAAACGCCAGGGAAGATAATTCTCTATGTTACTAGACCTTTAGACGGTAATACTATTCTCACCGCTCTCATAGAACTTGTATTTTAATCTCTATCAATGGGTCTTAACTACTCCAATTTTGTAAGAACATTTATTGAGAAGTATAAACCAGATTATTATACAACAAGAAAGATAGGAATATTTATAAGTTAATTTGGCATGATTGTGGTGCCATCTATATTGGCCACACAGGAAGAACCTTTTACATCAGAATGATAGAATATCGACAATAATAACAACGCAAAAATTAAATTTTGCTAAACACCTTTTAAATATGTGAGAATCATTCGTAAGACTTTTCCGTTAATTTATAGCACGTCCAACAAAAATGCCCAAAACTTGACATGTTAGAACAGAAATTTTGCAGAAAGTAAACAATTTTACCCTTACAAACATTCATTAACTTACGGCCTTCTTTCCTCTCTTGTCATCAGTCAGTGTCCTTCATTCTCCCTTACCACCCCCACCAATATTCCCTCTCCACCCTCTCCGTAGCCTCTTGGAAATATACTCGGTCGTTTCTGCAAGTTTCACCTGATGACTCAGCAGATGGAACCGGTCATTTCTTAAACTCTGTGAGATTTTTTTACAAGGTTTCATTTATTGCGATTCTGAAATTCAATATGTTGAATGCGATTACTATTGATTATACTCCATTTCTTGTCAGGTGATGAATGATTACGTGGAAAATATTTAACAGTTAAAACTGCGAATACACCTCATTACTACCGATTCTTACAAAGAGTGATTCTCTCCTTTGTCCTCCAATTTTGATCAAATATTGTTCGGTTGTGCAAGAGGGAGCACTATGTAACTTTGCCGGGGTTTCTCTGGAGGAAGATTGACTTCGCTACGATAACTGATTGGAATTTGGAAATATGAGTCTTGGCTGCTCGTAACACAATTTCTTGCTAGCAGAACAGGTAAGATGACTGCTTTCCTCTCGCAAACATTTTTCAATCTATTTCATTACTTTTACTACTAATTATTCACTTTTGTTACTTTAATTTTTATCACAAACTTAAATCAGCAAAACTATTCGTAGTAGTAGTATTGTTAAAAGTGCTTCGACAGCTTAGGTCATTTCGCACATAGGCTCCCAGCAGGAATCGAACCCGGGGCCTCATTAACCGAAGTCGAACGCGTTGCCCACTTGGCTATCCGGGAGCCCGCAAAACTATTCGATAGGGAAATTCGAAAAAGGAGGGTTATGAAGCCAAACGAGGAAGTAATGAAGATAATGGGAGATTAATAGGTGGAGAATGATTATTTATTTGAGTATAGCGGAAAAAATTGACGGGCCGGCTGAAGAGAAGTTGTATGTCCGTAGAGAAGGTAATTATCTGGGAGAAGGTTGCGTATGAAAAATGCAGAGGACTCGATAACATTAAACCAGACATGCGGATAGTAACAAACGGTAGGGCTTAAAATGAAATATAATTATAGCATTAGAAACATTGAAGGTATTATTATTATTACAACATTAAAATTCACTGGATAGAAAAAATAATTCTTACGTACTCACTAAGATAATTATAGCTTAATTAGATTATCAGTTACAATGCTTTACCCTAGGAACTATTAATAATAGAAGGCACAGCTATGCTAGAAAAGGTAGTCTTTCGGAACATAAGGGTTAGATCGCTTAAAGTGTCATGAAACAGGGCTTGCAGTTTTACGAGCGGGTGAGTGGAATGTGCTTTTGAAAGATTCTTCGGATTATCGTTGAAAAATAAATTGAACAAACTCGTGATGTCTTAAATATGAAAAATGCCATCAAGTAATGTTAATTCTGTTCAAAATAGTCGTTATATTCCATTCCATTTTATAATAAGAGCTAAACGACTTTGACATTAAATATATATTTCTCTGTAACTTCGCACGAACTCCTTTCAAATCATTCAACTAATCTTTCGCGTAACTAAAGCTGTGTATGACTATCTTTATTAAGCTATCATTTTCTGTAACTAGTATCATATTTAACAAAGAACGATATTGTGACGAGAAAAAACATTTTAAACTTGGTACCTACGTAATGCTAAAGTCTCCTCTATCCTGATTATGACGACTGACAATCAATTGTGATCGATATATAATTGTTACAATATTACGATTTAAAAAATGTCATCGCCGTTAATTTATCGATTCAATCAAACGAAAGCTAATGCGAGAGCTCTCGGATAATAAATTCCAATTAAAATCTCTATCATTACAAAAAGTCATGACGCGACTGGAGCCATGGCGACGGTATAGAGTAATCCTAGCGTCACAGGAGCTTCCATAAATAATAAAGATGCACGATCCTCTGGATCGTAAATAACAGCCGGAAAATTAGGAAAGGGCACCCTTTCGATTTTTCCGCTCCTTACAAACGAAGAGCTCAGCGGAAAAGATTTCCAAAGTTTCACGGCGAAAACTTTAATATAGAAACGGTCAAGATTGATTTATCGCGCATGTGCAAGGCAAATATCACGCAGGCATAATTCTTGTTACCTGGTTCTCTTAAGTTCCACGCTAATGGTAAAATATCGTTGAATGTTAAATTCACTATTCACTTTTTATCATGCCATGAAAAGTGAAAGGCAATAGGTTTAGGAAATAAGTTCATTACATTGGCAAGTATTTAATTCGCATATGCTTTTGTCCTTCTGTAGAATAAAGTTGACACACGATAGGAATAACCATAAGTATAATATTTTCCAGTCTAACAATCGTTTTACCTAATCTAGTTAAAATTGAAAGGTGTTTAACAAAGTCTCTTATTCCATGAAATCTTTTTCGCTAATAGCTAGGGATGAAATTAACAAATATAAGCAAGAAAATGCTACTAAGGAAGCAAATACATGCATATACAGTACTAGCTTGGTTAGAGATGGTTGGCTGAGATAAAAAAATATCTCGGTTAACAACGCAGGCTTCGGTTTACCTCGCCTTCTGGCGAATAATGACAATTAAAAAATTCTTTATAACTATTCATCTTATTTTTGTTTAAATATAATTGAATAAATTATATTTATCATATTTTAATGACATTTCAATGAGTTTATCTGCATATTTGACATTAAGTATAGTTCTGGAAAGTCGCGCATTTGATGAGGCCAGTTTTGGTTGGCCGGTTTGGTTTTGGACAATCTTGGAACGGACTGCCGTCGTTAACCAAGGTACCACTGAATATTGATTAAGGAAAGGTGTGTTACTGGTGTACTACTGTATATGTTTTTGCAAGGACATCTGATGGAAAAAGACAATAAATTCACTCCGACAGCAAATCAATAATTCTTAATCGGTTATATAAATTTCAACTTGTCCATATTTTTTATATTTTAATACCTGAAGGCTTACAAAAATTAAGAGATTGAAAGTTTCTTGGTCTTACGAGATATTTTTGGATGACAGACAAAAAGAACGCAGCCGGAACTTTGGTCCGCGGAGATTCTCCGCGGACCAAAATTCCAGGTGCCCAAAAAGAATTACGATATCTGATTGGAATTAAGTTTTCTTCCAAATAAAATTCACGACTCGAATATTTCTTAAGGCAATTTTCATCAAAAGTAAAATCTTTTTATACATATTGCAACAGCTTACGTATGTAATATTTATGAATTTCTTCAATTGTTTGGCACACAATAAACTTAGCATAAATGGCAATTACATCAGAGGGGAAAAGGGGCGAAATGATGGTCAAGTTGAATTGACGGCTTCGAAGGTACAAGTTCCCTAGAAATATACTTTCTGAATTACAGTTTGGCCATGACCTAAACTTCTTCTTTAGTTATCTAATTTTAATCAACGTAGACGAAAAATGCAGTCAGGACTGAGCAAGAGATGCATTAATGAAACAGACATATGCAGCGTTATCACCTGACCAGAACGACAAATTTCAGCAGTAAATAAATACTTGTTTATTTCAGTTCATGTGATCAGTTTACTTAAAACTGCAGTATGTCTTTCAGGATAACTTTTTAAAAGTGGATACTGATTAGAGATTGGAAAAGGATTTGCAGTGAACTATTCATTCCTTCAACCATTCAAAACTCTGAATTTTATGTGTGAGTACTATGAAATATTTACCTAAAAGTCACTTCGTAGCATAAATATACAGCTTGATTATCTTTCTATGAGAAAGCTAACTGAACGTATTATTCTTGCATGCAGGTTATGTTAGAGAGTAATTAATGGTGGAATATTTAAAAATAAGACTCGTTTGTTAAGTTACGTTTAAAAGAAACAACTCAATTCTTCAAATTATGCCACAATGCCAATGTTTCAATCGCAAACTAATTGAAACGTCGAGAGCTTATAGAGACAATGAGCAGGAATATGCAATTTATTTAGTCGAGTATCTCGCGAAAGAAGTTATTTATTTGTTAGAATCTTTACAAGTATGAAATACTGGAAAGCCACTGAGAGTAATAATTGACATCGCTAACCCTTAACTCCCTAGAATGTCTATTAATTAAGAATTATAATTAAGTTTTCAAATCAGGCTGGCTCTCAGCTCTGAGTTCCTCAGTTAAATTTGAAAGATTTCGCTCTCTTAACGAGGGCTTAATTGGGGAGAATGTTTCACGATACACTTTCTCTTTTTGCAAGAGCGATAATCTTCGGGAATCGAATATCGCAAAAACATTTCTGAGTGTAATCCTTTGAAATCTATAAATTAAACTCTGAATTTGATTAAGACAATCGCGTGCACATCTGATTCCGAAAGGGTCGAGCGGAGTTTGCTATTACATTTTTGAAATCTTTATCTCTTGCTTGTTTTCGTAGGAACACGAAAGTTACTTAAGGTGAGGCATGACTAGCCTTGCGCTGAGAATGCATGTAATGTATGGGCCATGCCGACACCTATAATTATTATTTAAGAAGAATAAATATTCTAAAGTTGTATTGAAATATCGATTCGATTGAATGAACTATTTTTTAGAAAAAATTTCAAAGTGCTCCATTAAATAGCGTAAAAATAACCGCACTTTTCTTTCTACCTGTGATAAAATACCGATCAGATAAAACAAATGTAATTAATACTTTTTGAAAGTGATTCAACAGCTAAGCTTATTTAGTAAATGAGGCCCTACTGGGATTCGAACCCGGGACCACTTTAACCTAAGTCAAACGCATTACTCACTTGGCACTTTTTTCACCCTCCTGCATTGCATATACGAATTATAGGTAATCATTTCATACAGGAATTATACGTAACATACATTTGGAATATGGCATTGCTTAAAAGAATAACATGAATTAAATTTGCATTATTTACATATGCTTCAAATATTTCTATCAGGAGACCCCTAAAAAAAAACAATTTTTGGGTTATATGATATATATTTTTACCACCAAAAAGCAGTAAAGATATATTTTGTACTATAATATTACATAATGAATATTTTTTACTAAATAAACTCACAATAAAGCATCCTATAATTTGGTATAACCTGTTCTTTGAATGGATCCTATGTTTAGAGTTCGTTTAGCTCCAAACTTTAATTATCCATTATAAAAAATCCGATAGGAGTATCCACTGCATTTAAATGTGTAACGCATAGAGCAGAAAGTTTCCTACATTATCTAAACTGAAATAATACTGGGCCCCCTTCAGCTTTCTCTTATCCTCAATCTTTAGCTTCTTTAGCACAACATTTTGAGAAATTCCTTCCCCGTGGTGCGACTAGAACGAAAACTAAAGTATGACTCCTTTACTCTCATCATCTGAGCCGAGTAATGGGACTTCCTATAAGGTGAAAGACAGTATTACGCAAATTACTTTCCGAGAAGAATGTTTCAATCTTAGATTGCACTAGCTACAATGATAAATAATAATTGATTTCAAAGCGCAACCCCTAGAAGTCAACAATACTATTATGGAAGTTACACATTCTAATACTTAGCAATTAAATGTCCCCTGGTATGGTGACTTTGCCGAGGATATTTCGCCGAATGTAAATAATGCGTTCACCTGCCAGCATAATAGCATAAGGGTACACAAACGTAAGCAATCCTGAGCAGCTTTTGTTAAAAAAATTATGTGAGAACGAAGTTAAAAGAACGTCCTTACATCGTGGCAAATGTGACAACAGGTTAGGCAAAAAGATAAGTAAAAGGTATTGTCATATAATTTGAAACCATTCCCATTCTTTCATCCATATTCACTCAGAGAGTTTTTGATAATTTAAAATCATTGCATGTAATATTTTGAATTCTCTCACTCTATAAAATTAAAGCTGACTTCGTATTGAGTTAAAATTAGCTATCGTCGTGGATTGGAAGAGACTGCAAAAACTTCCCTTTTTGAAATTTTATAAACCATTCCGTAAAAGCATTACTATCTTAATGGATTCTTGCAACCTTGGGAAATCAGTTCTGAATCGATGTTTATGTTCCTTGGGGGACACGACCAGCCCAAGGGCACTAAAGGATCTTCAAGAAAGTTCACTAATGACAGAAAGGGCTTTAGTATACCTGTTTCTCTCATCGTGCTACTATGGTATATGTCGTTTCATTATTTATTATGGTATTTTTAAATTGGAATTTTTATTAAATCCTTGCCACCAGAACATTGTTTTACTTGTAAGGTTATGTACAATAATAATAACGTACACACGCATAAAATGAAAGAGGTTTGCAATGGAAAGGAAATTTTCATAATCTATATATATACGCTGAAGATCACATTCCAGAGAAAACAAGGATAGGAAGCTTCAGTATTTCCATTAAATTTTCACATGCTTTCACGGCATCGTTCGAGACATTTCACTAACTTTTTGTTAGTGTTAAAAATATTTCTACAGAGATTCAAAAACTACTCGACGAAAAATATTCGTATCTTCTTCTCTTATTGAGTTTACTCATCAAAAACTGAATATGAAATAACTCTGTTCAATTCTTAAGGAAGATACTTTACTAGGGTTTGGAATTTTTCTTTCGAAACAGGGTAGGCAAAAACGAGTATGATGAAAACATGCAACTGCGACCTGTTACGAACTTCCTTACAATGGAGAATATTCTTATGTTTTTAGATCATCAAATTTGCAGCATTTATTATATGCTCGTATGATTTTTTTATATTCATCGGAAGAATCTTACGTAACGATGCTTTTTTCTAACTGCTAGATATTATGGAAGTTTAAAAAAACCCACGAGTTTTGTAATAATAGCGAAATTCTACAAAGGATTCGAACAGTCGGTAATAAGCTTATTTAAAAAACTCAACTTTTTAACAAATTTGACTAAACTGTGTACTCTTGGAAGTAGAAAATGAGTGAAAATACTACTGGAGTCGAAAAAGAAACATTAACAGTAATTTTTTTCCGGCCTTTCCATAATATCTCCGACAACGTACTTTGTTGTGTTAGTCTCATAAGAGGGAAAATTTTTACCAAATTGAGTTGCGAAAGATCACGACTTAATGCGCTGAAAGGTAAGGGCGTCACCTCTTAGGATTTATGGTTTACTCTTATTCGCAACGCATTTTTCCATACATTAAAGCGGGCGAAAAAATTACGGTTTGAATGCGTGAGCACAAACCAAGCAACCCTTTTTCTTATTCTTTCAAAACCTCCTCCGCTCTAAAGAAACGCGCAGCCTGTACACGTTGACGAGGTCTTTAAAAAATTAGAGCGCGTTAGCTTAACTTCGGACGTCTTTTCGGATAAAAACAAGCCGTCTGAAAAACACACTCACTTTAACCTGAAAGAGAAACATTTTTGGACTGCGCTACGGTGGAGAATAAAGAAGATTGATGTTGAAAGAATGGGGAAGACACTTCAACCATACCTCAATTTATAAATATAATCTGCTGCCGGCAAATAAGGAGAATATTATATGCATTTAGTAGAAATCCAAACTTTTTCGGAAGAGCTACGAAAATATAACACATAAGATATATAAGAGTGGAGAACTATCGTTGGAAAATACGAATCCGTATTCACCGGATTTGACCCCCATTGACTTCTTTTTATTTCCAAACTTGAAAAAATGGCTCGGCAGACAACGGTTCACCTCGAACGAGGAGGTCATCACCCAAACAGATGCCTATTTTGAGGATCTTCCGAAATCTTACTTTTTGGACGGCTTACAAAAGTTGGAGAAATGCATGGAAATTGTATAGAGTTAAAAGAAGATTGTTGAAATTTTTTTTAATTACACAAAATTATTTGTTTCTCTATCTTTTTGTAAGGAATTATTGAACGACTATCGTAGGACATCCAAATTTCACCATTTGTTTCCAGAAATTTCTGTAATATATTTAACGATTAGGTAAATTGAATACTGGCCGATCAGAAATGCAAAAGAAATTTGGCTAAAATGACAAACTTCACAGAAGCGTTATTATACGTGACACATGAATACAGAATTATGAAGGATAAAGGAATCTGAAAAACGGACCAATATTTATCCAATAGAACTTTCTCTATATAAATAGGGACTCCCGGATAGCCATGAGAGTAACGCGATCGACTTCAGTGAAAGCTGTCCCGGGTTCGATTCCTGGTAGGGGCTCCCGTACGAAATGACTTTAGCTGTCGAAGCACTTTTAAAATTACTACCACTGCTCAATGTTAAATTATTAAGAGTAGCGTATTTTTAGGCATTTCAAAACAGCATGGAAAATTCCGTCATTTATGTCTACTTAGAAATTTACTTTTTCAACATATAACGGTCACTAACCATCTCTTGAAACTAAAGGAAAAAGATTTTATCAGGCCCTTGAGCGACATTTGATGTCAAAACATGTTCCTTCATATTTCATGCAGTATTTGTTTAGAAATAGTCTTCTGCTGATCTTTTTATTCAAATACTAATTGCGAAACATGAAATTTACACAGATATAATTTTACGAGAATTTGATAATAAAATAGATATATAATATGCACGAAAATCAACAAAAAATTTCAAGATTACAAACATTCGGTCCATCAGACATAGCTATGAATAATTTTGAATTTTGATTCGAAACATCCATTAAAGGATTATTGAGGTTTCTCATTTGCATACTGGAGATGGAAGTGGTCAAGAAATGGCGACGAAATCATCTTCTCCTTCCAAAATCAAATTTACGTGAATTATTGAGAGCGACGAAATGTTCTCCCTCTGTTACTGGAGCTGCGAAATTAGCTCTATTCCCGATATATTTGCTAAATACTTTAGGAAAAAACGATGCACTCAGTTCAGAATTATTGCCATAATCGTTTCCATGGCACTCGTAGCTTTATCGCCGAATCCTTTCACCGATCTTTTATTACTAATGTACAACACTCACGATACCATCGCTCTCCCGTTTCCATCCAAAACCTTCGGCTTATTTATTTAAAACTTTCGCTTCTTCCCTACGAAGAAAGTCGGGAGGTAAGGTTTCGGCTACGTATAAATCAAATTATACGGCACTCCGATGATGTTTTCGAGCGGTTTACATATCTCTATTCCAAGGATGGATTGGTTCCCGATGGAAACCATTCGCGTCTTGAGTAACCCACGAGGGACCACACATACAAGCAGCTTTAAGAGGACCCTAAAATTTAACGATCGCCACCGTAAAAACACACTCAGGGAAAAAAATACGGAAAAATCGTGATACTATATAGATGCTCCGAATTTCCTCTCCCGCTAAAGAAGATAAGTCGCTAAAGAACCATAAAAATATCCTTGAAGGAAACCACTCCCGTCCCCTGAAATTTTCACAGTTGTTCCTCTTGGAGACCTAAGACGCGTGGAAACGACATAACTCGACGGACATATTGAGAGAGACTGACGGATACAGTTGCCGAGTCGTAAAAACCTCGAGTCTTCGGGCATTTTTATTTTCCGAGCGCGAGTTTTAGGAGCGGAGGTTCGAACGGATTCTTCCTGTTAAACATCAAACATGCGGGCACTTACACTCCAAAGGGAACTTTAACGGTCCAATTTTTCCCCACCAAGCCCTCACCTAATCTGGAGATTTGGACGTGAAACTCGGGATCGAAGCCGGAAATGACGGAATGGAAAGCAAATAAGACTGTTGGAGGAGTTAATTTCGCACTATAAGAACGGAATGCTAGTTCGTGAATCCGAACTGAAAGTTATACGGTAGACCTATGCTTCTCAACATTTTTCCTTCTCCGATTCCCTACCCTTTTAGCTCAATATTTGGACAGTCTATTTAAAACAGTTGAATCACGGACATTTCTGGAGGTACTCTCATAAAAATTTTAATACAGGACATTCTCATATGAAATGGGTCTAACGACCGACTTTTGTTTGGCAGACTCCTAAGTTTATCGATACGACAAATTGACCGACACTTCACTTTACCGACTTCGCAATGCAATGTAATTCCTCTTTACCGGAATATTAAACGTCCGACGGATAAACCGGTCTCTTTTACTAAGTTTGTGTAAGACGGCCAGTTTACGTATAAAGGCGGGCAAATTTCGGATCGAAAATATTGATAATAGTAATAGTATTGTTAGAATAGCTTCGACAGAAGAGGTGATTTCGACGACTGAATAAAAAGTGTTTTCAAAATACAGCATTTACAGGATTCTTACTTAAGAAATTTCTCGGGCTTACCAGATATATGATCGAAGCAACCACAGGAAAATTCAAATCGTAAAAAGGACAGTAAAAGACCTGCATTCGTGGAAGCTACTTGCCCAATTCCTCCGTCCGAAATGAAAAAGACTAACAACAAGATGATTAGCTTCAAGTCCAGTAACTTGTTAAAAACTAATAATAACTTATGAAAACTATCCTGATTGTTACATCTTAACTTGTCCAATACTTAGCTAAGGTGGATATAAGCTATTAAGACGTGATAATGGATATCAAAAGCTTTTCTGGCTACGTGAAAGTTATGCTATCTGTTAACATTGGCTTATTTCATATTGTTGATATCTTACATAGGCTTCAGGAAGAGGTGTACAGGATATCTCGTAGAATTGAGTCTGTTCTTAGCCCAACTCACTATAAAATGAGCCGTGCAAGTCAATTTCTAAGCCTAAAAACACATCAACTACATTGGGAACCAAACATAGCTTACAAATATCAACGATGGAAAAGTAAAAGAGTGTAATCGCGTAACTTATAGACGCTGTACAGATCTAAGCACAATCCTAGATAGTTTCACAACAGTAGTCTACCAAAACGTTAGAAAATGAAAAAGCATATTAATGCGAGCCTTCATTTAAATATTTAAATCAGAGAATGAAGACAGTTTAGCTATATTTAATAGGTCACTATAGTGACTATAGTGGTCACTATAGGTTATAGTTCAATATCTGTGAAGTTATTTGAATGATATAATTTTTAAGGGATTAAAGAAATGCTTAAAATACTTCTGGCTGAATTTTAACCTACCACTGCTCAATGTTAAATTATTAAGAGTAGCGTATTTTTAGGCATTTCAAAACAGCATGGAAAATTCCATCATTTATGTCTACTTAGAAATTTACTTTTTCACAATAGACTACAGGCGGGATATATCCATTTCATCTATTCTGTGCGGCCCAGAAGCTGGTTTTTATTTGAAAGTTTTGGACAAAATCCAATCCTTAGGTTTGATAAATAAAATGAAAACAAATTAATGTTTTGGTTGAAATCTACCAAGAAACGAGAAAAAAATGTTATTTGAAATATCTTTGTAATAAAATAATTTCAATTCAAAATTTCGATCATTAAATGATATTTAAAAACGCAGCGATAAAGTTTCACTATCAGCGGCGAAAGAAGTTTTATGGGAGCAAATGCGGCCCTATATTCGGACACCCATAATCTAAGCGTTATCTTTGATTTTATCTGCTTTCAAACTCAGCTTCCGAATTTTGCTTCGGAAAGGGTCTCTTCAACGCTTGGGTAGGATTCCGAGATACGACTCCAATTGTGTGCTGCAATTCGCGATAGCAAACACGACCGTCGATTTTCGTGCAACAATAGCCGTCAACCTATCAAAATTTGGTAAATGGAAAATTTTACAATCTATACATTCTCTAAACGTAGCATATTAAAGTACTTACAAATATTTTCCTATCTAGTAAATATGTGATGGAGTGTTGACAGAAATATTCAAAGGCAGAGTGGGAGGAAGATGCATAAAGTGACCAACTGACTGTGTGCAAAGCGTTGGGTTAAGAGCAATCGTCTTCCAGGGGACCGTCTGAAGTGCTCTTTCAAACGTTGGGAGAAACTCTCCGTCTTCACAGAGAATTCTCTACAAAGCGAAACTTGCGCAGAACTAGTGCTCTGAATGCAAGCTGTTTGAATATTAAAGGAAAAAAAAACTCTCAGAGTTTCAACTGCAAAACTCAAACAAAAATAAATATGCCAACCGAAAATTTCGTGAAATCTGAGAATAGGCCACAGGTAGCAATTTAATCAAAATTCTTAGTCAAAAAGGTATTAGAATATCATCAGTTGTGCATCTCGGTTATTTCATGCAGCTGTCTGCATTGTAACATAAGTCGTACACTTTCAGGGCGTACATTTACATTAAGGAAATATATAATTTCCAAACATAACATAGCTTTTGAAATCACAAAGGTATTTAAATTTTTTTTTGTTTTAATTTCAATATGTTATTCACACACGATAACATAGGGTAGTTATCTAAACATTTATATAGCGACATCTGCCATCGGACGCTAAATATCAGCCTGTAGCAATATCTGACATTTTTAAGAGAATTAACACTCGTTTACCATTATTCTTTTCACGTTGCATCAATTCATCAAAAAAAAGTTCAATATTTTAAATTTATTTTAAATTTCAAAACAATGATAAATGAGAGGAAAATGCAGAGAGAATTCTCATCACCCGGAACGATAGTTTCAAACTATAAATGAAAGTAAATACAATTAGTAATTAACTAATAATAATTAGCAACAAAACGCTTTTTAGATTCGCGAAAATAAAATCAACATCTAAATAAGGATGTTCTACCGTTTGAATTTCTAACTTTTGGGGATCCAGGATGTAGGTTTCCTTAAAGCCAAATATGATGCTGATGATAAATATGGCATACAATGGATATAACACAATAACCTGGCCAACAAGGACTTAAACAGAAAGGTGAATACTATTTATTTCATTCTAATAAAAAAAAATACTGAATCAAATTAAAACGAACTTGAGTTTCAAAAATGGGTTTATAGTGACATGAGTATCTTACATTCCCTTTCAACTTTCCCGACACAATATCTCAAAACTTAATTAACGATTAAGTTTTACTTCGATTAATCCAATTGTTAGAAGTCCTGTCCAAGCACTGATACAAGAACCCTCAAAATCAAATTATTCTGCAAAAAATTCAACTCGCGAACTTTCTAAAAATTTCTTCGCGAAAATCTGAGAAACTTCGAACACGAAATGAGGTTAGCGAAAGAACTCTTGAAGCTATCTTTAAGGTTTAAGGGCTTTTGAAAGAAACAGGTCGTAAAAATCTAAAATTCTGCAAGGGATTTAGCTTTTAGAGATTTCTTCCGTCAAGCACGAAGGAAGTAATAAAAGAGTAATTTCTTTGTTCTTGCCGTTTCCAGACTTTGAATTTCAATCTTTTAAAAACTTCTAATGCGGGACCCACACAGAGGATCGAGGCAATATTACAATCCACTATCATTTACAAAAGGGTTATTTTCTTACATTAATATATGTGCAAGCGAACAGTTGTACCCGTAAGGAAAAGAGTGGATCTTAAATCGACATCAGAGGAAAAGCTCTAAAGCGTTACGCAGCCTTTTCTATTTCTGAGATAATGAGTGATTTTGTTAATGATAAATCGTTTATTATTACAGTGGCAGATTCAATTGATCCTCATCGCTGTCCCTACTTTTGGCTCGTCTAAATTGCGAAGTGCTGTTCAGTAAAAAGAGGATTATATTCTATTCCCTTTCCTCTTCATACCTGTTTCGACCAAATTTAATTATCCACCAGTTGGCGATAGTGACAAAATATTAATAATGCTTAACCTTAAGGAAAAGGGTAATTTTGCAATGTAAGGTGTGCGCCTAGGAATATTCCCATGGAGGATACACAGGAAAAAATTCTGACATGACCGAGACTCTGAATATGTCAGACGAACCACATGCCCATGCCCACAAGGTCTCTCGAACGGCAGGATAGTTCAAATGGCTAGAGTATCCACCCTGAAAGCGAAAGATCCTGATTTAAGTCCCAGTCCTCTTAGACTTTTATCATGTCTGGCTCTCCTTGAGAATATCTGACCAGTTTCTCCTATATGTAACGCAGGCATTTTCTAAATACCTCTGTATTCAGCGTGGGGAATATTAACTATTCCATAATGCTGGTACACTCTAAATGCAGAATTTACCGCACTCAGTGTGATGTAAACACCCATTTTTTACTTGAAAACTGATTGATTATTTCTAAAGTAGAAATAGGAAGACCCTAATTACATCAATTTTAATAAGTATTTACGAACACAACCATTCCCTAACCGGGAAACCCGAAAAGCCGGGACTCGAACCCGGGACCTTGGTCTATGAGCGCTAGCACACTAACCTTTCTGCCGCCGCGGTCGTTTATAAATATTCCGTCGTCCAGGCAAGTAAAACCTGATCCGTTTTCATTAATAATATGTAATATTAATAGATTGCCTACCTATATTTATATATTGCCTAATTTAAATAACGCTTAAAAATAAGTCTTCTCCGATGAAATCAATTACTACGTTTTTGACGCCGATTCTTAGCCGAGCGACAATATCTAGCAGTTCTCGGATTTCTGATGTAATGGAATTTCCACATAGAGAAAATCGAGTGAGAGTGAAGAATTCCACGGATATTATTAAATATTCCTTGTACGAGTATTTTCGTGAACTAAACATTCCCAGAACAACAGTACAGAAACACACAGAAAATTATTCTGATTACTGAAGAACTGTTTACCAGTTGTCTATGTTTCACCAGAAGCGGTGGCGGAAAGGTTAGTGGTTGGTGATCAACCCGAAATTCTTGGGAATGGTTGGGTATTTTTGTCAATAATAATTATTAGTTAAATACAATTGGGATTATCTTACTGTTTCCATTAACAAAAACACGTAAACAACTCTCCATGAATGAATGAGTTCAACGATCTCTACTTTTTCTGTCAGAATTCATATCAATTTAAGAGAATATTTACGGATAAATACTGGAACGCAGCATCGAAAATCAATTTAATACATGAATAAGTTGAGCGAAAGGTTAACGCGTAATTCCGTTAACGAGATTCGATCAAAACGAGAATCAGTTCAACGAATGTCCGATACATTCCCCTTTCACCGTTATGCGATTTAAAGGAGAAAGTTAAAAACCGCACCTGTTATAGATAAAAAGGGAAGGGGACACTGAGGGGCAAAAATATCTCCGCATTGTTTGATGACATTTTTCGAGCGGATCGCGGATTTATTTTCCATCAGACGAGCCTTTTAGCAATAGCGGGCAAATCCTGCAGCTATGCCGAATGCTGACGAAAGCAAAACATCGGAGATAAAGCCTTCGGAGCGGCACTAAACAAACGAAAGCGGCGTACCCGCGGGTTAAATTAGGTACGCTACGGAAAACAAAACCGGTGGCCAATTTATGGAAGCACTCTCCGAGTTAATCGCGCGTAATTGATTAAAACTAAAATTCCGCCAATCACTTTTGCCGCTCTTCCGACCTAACGAACGCCGAATTTTCATCAATATTTTCCCTTTGATCTAACTTCATTAGTCGGAGAGGGTCATTTTATTACCGAAACTGAAGAGGAGTAAAAAATGAAAAGAAATCAAAAGCGCATTAACAAATATGATATCGTCGTTTTTGGTTGGTGGGGATTGGGTGTGGGAAACGCGTGTCCAGGAGAGTAAATGAGGGAGTGTGGGAAAGATTGTAATGGCAAAGAGGACGAAGCCCAATTGATCGGGGGCTACTTGGTGAAGATTATGTGAATGTAACGATTTGGCGACACCAACTGAGCATCACAAAGATTAGGCTGGAATCAGGGCCGATTTAAAGTTCCTATATAAGTTATCTGAAATACCCTCTTATTTAAAAAAAATGTATTACCCAATGCCCCCAAGACATCCATTTACTGGAAATTGCAGTTGTGGGCATAAACGATAACAGCGGGCGAATACACACAAACATTATCTGACCGAGAAAAATGCCACTACCCTTGATTCGAACCCAGGACGTTGGGAGTTGGAGCGATAGCACGCTAACCACTGCGGGCGGTGATTCATCAGTAAAAAATTTAAATGACCTGGAAGTTTATTTTGTTTCAACCTTTCGTCTTTCGTAGTTAGAGAACATATGAGCAATTCCATAATAGCCAACCTAATATCTATAAACCTCTACAGCTTGTGTTTTAATAAACCTGTGGAATTTACTCCATTATTTTACTTATGTACTTCTGTCCAGGCGCGCACGCAGGGAGGTGGTTGACGGGCTTAAGCTCCCTCTCCCCCCAAAAGTTTCTACAAATATTTCATTCAGAACCAAATTCTCCAGGGTCTTATCAACAAATATTTGCACAAACGACACAGAATCACATAATATCGTAAATTGGAAGGGGTTCAAAAAATTATTAGTAACAATCCTTTACTACAGCCCCCAAAGGGAAATTTCTGGATACATCCCCTATGTAATTTTTATTACCCGAGGAGAAGCAGTGAGCTACACCATTATTAATGCGATAAATCTAAGCACCTATCTCAACATTAGCGATCTCTACACTTACAAATTCAGGTATTCGAGATGAAGCATAAAACCCGAACACTAAAAAATCCTGTACAGCAAGGCAATATCAGCAGAAATACGAAAATGACGTCGTTGTTACATTAATTCATCAAAACTCATCCACGCTATCTTATTTAAAAAATGTATTGTGGATTTGCGGCTAACAAAGTACGTAAGAGTAAAATCAGCTTTTTGATCAAATTGTGATTAAACACCCAAATACTGTAGAAAGCGGAAAAAGGACGAATATTGAACATCCAACACCGAAATACTGTTGAAAACGGCAAAACCAACGAATGGTATATCATATGACTTTACAGAATATGACTTCTGAATATGACTTTACAGAATATGACTTCTGAATATGACTTTACAGAACTGTCATTAGAGTAAAACATTGATCTGCCATCTGAGATTAAGAAGTCGAAAGTTACATAGAAGAAAGTAATGATTTATCATTTATGACTAGCAGGTAAATAAATTAGCACATTTTACAAAGTTACTGATTCTATTTCTCATGGTCTTACAATGCTCTCAAAAGTAAGCCATTAGGCTTTCCTTGTTTGAATGGGCACGGTAAACCATCTTTTTCAGCGATCTTTACACTTTCCCCAACTCTTCCGGTTGCTGTGCCTTATACTATATTTGATATTATCATTATGTCCTTTTCTATAAGTTCTCAAACTCTTCCAGTGTTCTTAACGCCGGCATTGTTAAGTGACTGCTAGGAAATAAATCACGTAGCTACAGCTGACCGTGGGAAGCCGACCCTATTCGGGAAATTCTCACATGCTCATGTTTCGCACCTCGAGAGATTCTTATATTCATTAAATATACGGTTTCCATCGGTCCAATCCAAGGTTCAGCCGAAGCCAAGAGATAGTAACGAAGAAAAATTTTTCAGAAATTTATTATTTATTATTCTTTCAGAAATGTATTATTATTATTAATTATTTACATAATTGTGCGTTGATTTCCTTTCGTTTGAAACGACAACAATTTTGAAATTAGGAAAATCGTGTTTGATGACTAGATAGGTTTCAAAATCAAAACGTCTACATCTTTCCCGAGATTTTTAATGAGTTAATTTCACCAAGAAATGAAAGAAGAGCGGTACGATGGTGTCGCTTGGAGACAACCAAAAACTTCACAACCAGTTGATAGAGAAAAACACACCTTACGAGGAAACAAAACTCACTAAAAAAAGACAAAAGTCATTAACTATCAATGATAAATGGAAAGGTTACGAGTATGCCATAGCACATATTGTAGTTATAAATGCAACATCGAATATTTTGACTAAATAGAATGAAAAAACTTTAGCAGCCACTACAGTTAATAAATTTTCCTTAGCTAATTAATTAATGGTAGATGTTCGGGGATGAAATTTTGTGGATCGAATCAATATCAACAAAATATACTTCACTACAACGTTTTTAATTCTGAGTAAAACCTGGGGTGAGTAACGAACGAACATTTACAGAGATGATACTAAAAATCACAGAGCGTCAAGCTCTAGGAAATAACAGATAGTGATTAGAAATCAAAAGACTTTTTTCAACGCGCGTGAAAAAGGTATCGAGTACGGAAAGGAAGTGGAAAATAAACAGAAAGCTTGACGACGTTATAGACGAGATGGCAATTCACAAACGCGCGACATATCAAAACGATGAGATCCCAAATCGACATCAATTGATCTCGAGCATTAATCAACTGCAAAATTTTTACAAAAGTCGAATTGAGTTTCCGTTTGATGGCTGCCTTTACTCTAAACCCGTCTCAAAAGCAATTTGATGCTCGGTACGCAGCTGTGTTTTAATTGAGGGTCTTTTTACTAAAAATACGCTCACTACATTCCTCTAATTAAAGGTAAGCCGTAGAAACTGAACGATCGACGAGAATAAAACGAGAAATTTCTCATTTTCTCGATTTGATTTTGGCTTTTGAGCCGATCAAAGCTGGGAGGGATTATCAAACGGTTCCCTGACCAAAGGAATAGCAATATTTTGGATAAAATGCAAAATGACGTTAAAGTATATTCTTAGGGAACGCAGAAAAGCGTTTTTATGAAACGTGATCGCTAAGTTGAATAACATTTTATAATCGCGAGTGCTTCTATCGGAAAATTCTTTCGAAGGGATCGAAATTCACGAGATCAAAATTTCTGTTGATTACGTGAGTAGGTATATGAGGCGCACTAAAAATGAATAAAAGGCGACTAGAAACGTTTGCTCCGAGCATAGGATTACTCTAAAGAGCAATAAAAAGAGCGAAAAGAGTTAATTTGCCAAACTAGATTTCTTGTAAATAATTCATTCACAATATGGTGTTGGATGACAATCGACTGAAAATGCACGAGCTATCAGATATGGTAGACATTTCAAAAAGTACATCGCAAATTGACTGACAATTTGGAGATTAGAAAGTTGTGCGCGAGTTCCATCTGCTGGCAAGGTTATGGCGTCAGTTTATTGGGATGCGCGAGGGATAATTTTCATTCATTATCTTTAAAAAGGAAAAACAATTAACGTCGAGTAACCTAACACAGTGTTTGAATGATGAAATAAAAAAAAAACGTCCGTAGTTGGAGAAAAAGAAAAAGTTCTTTCATCAAGAAATATCACCAGTTCACACATCCGTTATCGCGATGGCTAAAATTAATGAGTTGAAGTTCGAATAGATTCCTCAATCACTATTTGCTAGGTTTAGCCTCCCCAAATTATTTTCTCTTTCCAAACTTGAAAAAATGGCTGGGTGCTAAAAGATTTGCCAACAAAGAAGAGGTGGAGTCTGCAGTTAATGGCTATTTTGAGGAGTTCGACGGTTCTCACTATAAACAGGGTATCGAAGCTATTGAACAATGCTGGGAAAACTCTATTGAGCTAAAAGCTACGTAAACTATGTTGAGAAATACAGATATTTTCCCAAAGATTTCTTCCCAAAAGTTTTGTGCTTTCTTTGTTAGGTCGGATGCTTTTGGGACTACCCTCTTAATGATGTTTCAAAATTCGTTAAATCGGCGTATAAACTAGGAGAAGGCTAAAGGTGACTTTGCACGTAAAGGCGTGCACCTAGGAAAATTTCCCGATTTCAGAACTCCAGATAGATCTCCGGTTCTGACCGAATAGTTTAGTGGTCAGAGCAACTAACCGGAATTTGGGATACCCGTTCAAGTTCCTGTTCCGTCAAACTTTTTATATGTCTGTTTCTCCTTTGGAATCAGCTTATAAAGTTAGGTCGAAGAGGGGCCAAATACAACCTACCCGAATATAAGGTCAATCAAATCAAATACTATCATCGACTTGTTTCGAATATCCTACAACTAAGTTCGACACTAAGTTTGATGGGACCAATCTAAAGGAACATGAACACAATTCACTTATAATCGTTTTAAAGGCCAGCCTCAACGGAAAATCTGCCTTTCTATTTCCATAACTCATGACGATCGTGCTAATGAAGCGTAGCTTTCATCCCCTTCCTCAGAACTGAAAATGAAATTTTAAATTAAATTTAGTAGTATGTATGACCTTCTGAAACTTGCACATATAATGAAATGAAATGTCCACGTCCCCATTAAAAATTCGGGGTCACTCATGATGATGACGATGAGATACAAACCTTTCTCAAAGAACGTTACAAAATAATTCCACTGTACTTTTGGTAGCCACGAGTGACTGAAATAACAGCGCGAGACTCTAATGCATGTAGGAGCACTTTATATCAATGCTGCTCACCAGACAGCTCTGTCTCTTCCCATTCCCACCCGCCCTCCAAAGCCGCCAATTTCTGCCTTGATCGAGTAGCAGTATTGATCACCAGCGATAAAGCTGGAGATTTGGAATTCTTCCGAGAAATGGAAGGAGAAACCATTGGAACGTGCCAATCAATCTGGTGCGTGGTCGCGAATACGCTCTTCTCAAGGAGTCCCAAAAATAGGCTACGATCTTTAAAAATAATAAGTATTCGTCCAAGGGAAAGAATATCCTCATAAATATTCCTGTGAATCCAACCGGGGATCTGCCCTATAAATTTATTCCGAAGCACATTTTGGTTTGAGGTTTTTTCCAGAAAACCAATCTCCATTTTTTCCGATATTCCTGGCCACGGGCTTCGATTTTGATTATAATCGCCGAATAATACGTAATTTGGAAGTAGTCCAGCAAGGACATCATGTTTTTCAGCATAATGGTGATTAAATTCCGCTAAAACTTGGAGACGGATTAGTACTGGCAGCGTTATTTTTCGATAAAAACAATTTAATGGAAAACGCATTTCCGTAGCAAAATTAATTTCCATTTTACCTTCTGTTCATGGTTTGATAATGTTATGAGCGCCAAAAACGGAAACAAAAGTTGGGTTTTCGGAAAATAAGCCGAAAATCATTTCATACGCGCCTGGCGTCGAGTGTCTCTTTTAAAAGTGAAGTGAAAACAGGAAAGGGGTGAACGATTTATTTGAGCTGGCGTCAGGTCATCAACGTTGCTCATCGGAATGAAGGCTATTCCGACGACGTTTAGTATATTTTTTTCGAATATAGAAATTTCATTTGGAGTGCCATAAATCTGGCCATGGATCAACGATAATACTCCGAGTGATGCTGCAGTTATTATGTTGCATCATGTACCGCATCGAGCCACATGATGTTGATCGAAAGCTTTAAAAAAAAGAAAGATTTGAATGAACTTTAATCGCTTTACTTCTCCCTGATGACAATCTCACAAAAAATAATGACACTGAAACGACCCTTCTCTTGCAATAGGGAAATTTTGCAACGCTAATAATCAAAACTTTTAATGTTACCTATGACTTGAATTTAATGATCAAAACTTTTAATGTTACCTATGACTTGAATGTAATGATCAAAACTTTTAATGTTAACTATGACTTGAATGTAATGATCAAAACTTTTAATGTTACCTATGTCTGAATGCTTCTTGAATTGAAATTATTATGGCTAAACCAACGAAAGACAACTCATAATATTACGTCTGGGATTCAATTTCAGTTAAAAAATGATGTTATAAATACATTTTCGAGGCAAATAAAATTTCTACTGCTTATTTGAAGTAATTTTTCATGGCTCTTATTGTAACAGAAAATTTCAAAGCTGTATCTGATTGAATTCCTCGGTCATCAAATAGTATACGGCTAACTGCCAACTTCATTTCTATTTCCTGATGTTGCAATATGGGAATTTGGTTGTTTTATACTATTTCTTAATTTAGAATTCCAATGACTGCCAATAGACTTTTCGACTGCGGATTCAAGGAACTCATTCATCGTGCTTATTTCCTTATCTATATAACTCAAGCTTTATCAGGAAACAATATTAATTAATGGATTGTCGGATAATGAATACTCGGATAGCCAAGTACGTTCGCTTTTGGTTAAAGCAGTTCCGGGTTCAATTCCCGCTGAGAGCTGATAGGTGCGAAACGACATTTATATCAAAAAATACCTACTAAGTTACCTTCCTTTCCTTTACTTACGCTGACATTGATAAATTAACTGCATTTTCTCGATTCTGTACAGCCTTTATCACAATCTTGTCGTAGTCTAGTGTACTTCATTTTTATAAACACAAATAGTAAACCTTCCTGCTCAGGGATCATTTGAATACATAATATGACTTATAGCAAACTTAATTAAATAAACCTCAAGCGAATTTTCCAAAGTAAGGAATATTCACAAATTATTTCTCGGTAAAATACAAAGATCTCGAATTTAACATGTTCAAAAGGAATAACAAACCAACAAGGAGAATATTCTGAACATCCCTAAATAAATATAAAAACAGAAAATGGAATTGAATCAGATAATACTGCATACATTTCAAGTAGAATATTTTGCCTTACGATTCGTGGGCCGGAATGCGGACCGCTGAAGGTTTTAAATGGCCTACCAAATTTTCCGAATTTCGGTAAATGATTTCGAACCCAGGAGCTCATATCCGTAACTGTAAATTATGTTAAATGTAAATGTAAAGTAGTTAATAAGTTAAATTATTCTAGTCTCGATTAAAACTTAATGTTCATTGCGTTATGAATCACATACTGTGACTAATGGGCAGTTTTCAAGATATAGTTGAATATTCGCTTGAATTCTCGTACTTTTTGGAGTAAATAATCTACAAAAAATTGTATTGGATTTACAACACGAAATAAGAGATTTCTAATTTAAGGGGCTGATGCAGGTCCTTGAGATTGATGTAGTTCCTGATGAGACCCTCCGGCCTATGAGACTGACAACCCTGATTTAGAACTACAAATTATTTTTACGGATTTTAGAGAATATTTAATGATTTATAAAATGTGTTGACTCAGGATTCACTTGGTGTAGTTCCATTAATCATGGAAGTGTAACTGTTTACTTGTTTTCATTTGAAAAAATAAAAATATTTTCTATTTAATGATTCATATTGCGTAATTACCGCGTGGGCTTTAGTCATTCTTAGTTCTGCGAAAGCAAAGTTAGGCTGCAATATGAAACAATGGACGACTACGAGACTGGCACTAAAAATGCCGAAGGGTTTCGAATCCGACGAGGAGACGCTATCGCGGCAACATTGGATGCAAATTAGCAAAGAGAAAAATGAGAAAGAACTGTGGGCAAAGCAAAATTTGGCTATCACGACTTCCTCATTAATTATTCCACTCCTCCGCCAATATTTATATCCCGGCGCTTCATTCATGTCTCCGGAGCCGAAATTCCAGCTGTTAATTCCTCGCGGAACAATGAAAACCTAGATTTCCTCCCCTCGCAAATTACAAATCCCATTCTTTCGCCGTAAGAACCTTTGTTTAAAATATCAATTATTTCTCAAAAAGGTGGCGATCAATCTTGGAGCTGAGAAAACAAGGGGCAATAAACATAAAGACAGGCGCCGTGCCAAAGAAAGCTAGAGACACGCACAGTCCCGCCGCGCAAGAGCCTTCGGGGAAACGGTCAAAACCGCGCTGAAAATAAACGAAAACGCAGCTCCTCCCCGTGAGCGTCCGCAGAATTAAAAAAGAAAACAAAAGCCGAGCTTGAAAGCGTGGCGAATTGGCGGGAAACTCTTTTGGTCTCTTGCGATTGCTTGCTGATAGCCAAACCGACATCTTCCCACTTTCGCACAATTATACCGGCGGTCCGTGGGCGGAAGGCTCCTTCCAAATAGCAGAGGAAAGATTCAGACGTCGCTAAATGCGTGTCTGTCCTCTTGAGAGACTAAAATAAGGCACTCGATGAAAAAAGTCGCTAAAAGGCGGCTGCCCGCGCTTCCTTTTATCGCTTAAAATCCTAATGCTTGCGCCGTGAGTTACGAGGCACGATTATGATAAATACAGGTGGAGTGCTCCAGTGATAAATGGACGAGTCACGATTGCCGTACCTGCTTCTGTGTCTAAGAACTTTCTCAGAATATTGGTTTCGAGAGCTTGGGATTCGCAACCTGTTGCTTACGATCACCGCGCCGCCATTGTCATTTAAACAGATGAAGAACGTTTTCATTTTCAAACTCAATCCCGTCGATTTCCGTTATATTTATGGATAACAGGTTCCTAACGTCGTGAGCCAATATCTGGCGAAATTACATGCTCGGAAGTGCTAACAATGCGGAAAACGAAAAATTTTCACTTTCTATTTTATGCTACCAATATTTAGACGTATTTATATGAGTCATCCGTTGAAATCACGCGCGATAATTCTAGAGGTTTGGTAATGGAAATAAAACCAACATTCCCATTATCACGTGGGGTACGAGAAACACCGAATTCCTTAAAGCCACTTATGAAAGTGGTCATTTATAACAGGACATTATAATACTATAGTACTATCCACCTGGAGAAGGTTTCAAATTTCAGCCTCTCAACTAATAATAAAGGGAAAATTAAGAGCAATGCTGGGTCTTAATAAAGATAACCACATCTGCGTAGAATCTTGGCAAATACCATAGACAAGGCAACAGCAACCGTTTTCGGCTGCCGGTCAAAATGAACCAAACTGTGACTTTTAGGAAGACGTTTTGGGTCAGTGGTACATACAATTAAATTCACACTTACCCGTGGGTGGATTATTCGCGTCCGATTTTGTATAATTCACTGAAATGAGTATTTCTGCGTTCTAAGTGATAGTAGGACGTAGTAGCTTTTCTTATAACAACGGAAAGACGACTACAATGACATTATCGCTGTTGAAAAGATTCGAAGAAAACTCTAAACGAGTCAATGAATCGATTTTAAATAATGGAATACGTGGGCAGATGATAGTAAATTGTTTATAGACATCCTTTAGAAACGTTATTCTCTAAAGGTCATGTCGCTTGGGGAGATCCTTGGGAGTTGCAGTTCAGTAACTTTCATATACCAGTCTTTGATTCATCTCGTGCCCTAAAAGACGTTTTGTTTCCCCTCCTGAGCCTTGAAGATAAAATTCATATTGTATACTTGATCATAATGCTCGATTTTTGGCGATAGCTCTACATTAACCTTATGAATATACTTCATATTTTTTCACGAAAGAATAAAATAGAATGGAAAGGTATTTATTGCGAGTGAGATTAGGACTACGAAGTTCCCTCTTACATTTAGCCAATTTAATCTTAATAAATAGATAGTATATAACAGTAAAAAAAGAAAATAAGAAAGAAACTATGTGTGGATAAAAAGTCTGAGTCAAGAGATTAGGAAATTTCCACGGTAGGAAAACGCCCACAAGAAGGGGATTATGAAGAACCTGTGAAACCTACTGATAGTAATGACTATATTTTAAAGTATGAAAATTATTTCTATAACCTGAGATATAGGAAAAAGAACATTGACCATAAACTTAAAAAACACATTTATAACGGCGTAAAAAATCCACACCAGAAGACCTTAAACATTGAAAAATACAAAACAAATTAAATGGAGGTTAAAAAAACACAATAAACGGATATGCAAAGAACAATTACGTCACGGAAAGCAAGAGACAACTAAATCTTCGGACATGGAAGCGAAATTAGGTATCCTGGCAACAAGACTGACAGAGAGAGAGAGAGGATATTGGACGAAGGAGACAGAAAAAGAAAAAACCGCGTTTATCCTGCACGAGGGCGTTTTCTCCTCGGAGGCAACTCTCGTAATGACTCTGCCCACATATTAGAAACCACCAACAGCCACTAACGGAGGATCCTCGATCCTCTCGGCAGATTGGCATGCAGAAATGAGGGAAAGTTTAAAAGCGAGGAAAAAAGAGAAATTTGCGGGACAAGGCGTGGTTTTTAAGAAAAAAGAGGCACTAAAAGCGAGGATGAAGTAGTCTGAAAGGTGGCTTAAGGGAACGGCGAAAGGGTTCCGCAAGGGTCTGAGGGAGGGAGAAATTCTTTCCGTAGACACGAACGGGCGGCAGACAGGCGGAGAGGGCATTAGGGAGAAAGAAAGACGACCGAAGGACAGTATCGATAAAGGACGATTCATTAGGTGCAGAAGAGCTTCTCTTTCATGACTACCTATTGACTACATCATCGAGCGTGTCTTGAGCATAAGGCAGTATTCTGAGCTCCAGATCAAAACCATTGATATTGCTTCGATATCCCAAGCAAACTTCAAAATCCAATTAAATCTGATTAAAAATAAATTTAATTGAAAAATGCAAAAGTTGTATTGAAAAAACCTACATTCCCTATATTACCTTCCAGAGGGTACAATATTTCAATGGTCAGAGCAGAAAAACCGGTTCAAACCAGTTCGAAAAAGGCAGACGTAGATCAACTGGAACTGAACAAAAATGTGTTTTTTATAAACTGGAGCGAAAATTTGAATATAAAAGTATTATGGTTCGAAGCCCTGTTTTCAGTTAAATTTGCCGTCGTTAATCGTTTTAGTTCATTAACATTTTTAAAACTGTGTGTTTCTCAGGTTTTGCGGCCCCTTTTCTTGGCGGGTATTTTCCCGCAACGTGGGTTTTTCCTTCATTAACCCTAAGTCGAGAAATTTTTTCTCACACATTTTTAGCTTGTGTAGTACATACCACGGCATACTAGATCAGGCGAAAAGGACCTTACAGGGCCTTACTTCGCTAGAATATTTGGCCAATCAAATTGAATGTATTTTATTTAAACTAATTATGACTACCAGCATTTTTGTTATTTTCTATTTCAGAAATAATATGCAAAACTGGAGTACTTGAAGTCCAAGAAATTTTGATATTTTCATAATTTAGTCATGACTCCGCATATGGTAGGCGTTATATTACACATTCAATAGCCCCGGGTTCAATCCCTGACACATTCACGTGCATATTTTCCGATGATTTGTGAAACGGTATGGATTTAAAAGCATTCATTCCAGTAGTAGTAGTATTGTTAAAAGTGCTTCGGCAGCTTAAGTTATTTTGCACATTGAANCCCCGCTTACCGCGGGGGGTACATACGTTCCAATAAGTTTGAGCGCTAAACGAAACAGAGTGAAACGAGAAATACTTACAACGTAAATAACAGGGATAAATGAAACAAAAGATAGAATAAGAACATTTATCACTTTTTTGTTTTATTTCGTAACATTTGCTGTTCAATAATTCTTTATTAGATTAATTACATATTTATATCTGATATCGATTAGTGTTAGGAAGAATCTTCTTCATCTGACATCTTTAGAAATTGTCTAACGTCGTACAGTGGGCTAGAATCGAAGAGAGTTGGCCGAGAGGCCAAAAATGGTTTTTGAGAGTGAGGGACTTGAAACTTCGCACAGATATTCAGAAAAGACTGTATTTATTCTTCTGACTTTTATTTTTCGTTATTTGTACGCGTCAAAAAGATACAGGGTGTCAAACTTGACCAATTTTCACAGAAAATGATGTTCTCAGATTTTTCTGAAAAACTTTCAAGTTTGCTGCGATGCAGACGTCGTTGAAATGATCTGATGGAAAAACCGATTATGCCATATTTTAGTATGATTTCTAATCTTTTGATTCATTATTTTATTTACTTTTGTGCTCAAAGATGGACCTCTGCTCATTTTACAAAACAAAATGGTGGACAACTTTTTCGGCCAATTTTTGAGATAAAGTAAGGGAAAAAACTAGGAAAACCGCAATGAACTACCAATTCTCTTATACCACGTCAATATCTACCGTTTTCTAAGTATAGAATGTGAATAAAATGTTTCGATTCACCTGCTAACCTGGGACTGCGGCGGCTTTTTCGACCCCGCGGCATGTCCCGGCTGAGCGCCACGGTCACTCAGAATCCTGTCACGTTGCCTATTCGGCTGTCTTATACAATCTTTTAACTATTATCGTGTTATATTTCGGCTGTAAACGTTGTAAACCTATTCTACAGTAATTTTAGACCGTACTAGGAAATTTTTATCGTTGAAAGTTCCTTCAATCTTCAGAAACGCTAGTAAATTGGGATCAACAAAATCGTGCGCTATTTCTGGGAATCCCAATACCGCATTAGAATTCAGGGAATCCCAATAAAACAGCGCAATACTGAAACTACGTTAAGCGGAGCAGTGTTAAGCGGGGTCTTACTGTAATCAAAATTAACATGAAAAGTACCCTATTTTTCGCTTCCTTAAAATTATTTTCCATCCGTATCTTAAGGAAAATCTTCAAGGGGAAAATAACTTCCGGCCTTGGTGGCGATGCGGGTTGCGTGCTGGCGCTCCAACCCGGAGGTCCTGTGTTTGGGTCCCGGCAAGTCGGATTTTTTTCTGGTTAGGGAATGGTTGTCAGGACTTGGAAATGATAATTATTGAAAGGAAAGTAATTGGACCCTTCCTGTTTCCATTAAAAATATAAATAAATAATAAAGATTTCTATATACTGAAGTTTGATATCTCTTCCGACCAAAAAAGCAATTAATGTCATTGAAATGTACGTGTTAAATTAAAATGGCAATATTCTATGAATAAGGATTAAGGAAAGGTGTAATTCTTTGCACGATGAAGTCGTGCGGCTGATCCCATCTCACACTTGTTATTCCATCCTATGAATAATAACGTGAGATAGATAACGATTAGCAAGCATTTTGTTTCGTTCGAAAGAAGACCACAACTTAACGAACCTGGTTCACTGATAGCAGTAGAAGAATTATTAAATGTTCTTCGACAGCTCAGGCCATTTCGCACACATAGACCCCAAACGGGAATCGAACCCGGCGTAGCTTTCACTAGAGGTGAACATGCTTCTCATTTGGCTACACAGGACCCCTGATTTGCTTAGATCATTAGCATTTGGCAATAGCATTTTTGTTATGAGTAATACTCTCTGGTTACAAGGATTGAGGAAAGGTTTGAATATTTTGTAGGATAAAGTCTTGCGGCTGATCCCAAAGGAATAACAAGCGTAAAAAATAGCGACATGACTTCCCTTAACAGTGTGGAAGAGACGCGGCATAGTAGTTCAGTGGTTAGAATACCTGCCCGGAAAGTGGGAGACCTGGGTTCGAGTCCCAGTCATGTCGCTATTTTTCACACTTGTTATTCCTTTGTCATTCCTTTACTCTCTAGTTAGATAAATTAAATTAATAAATAGATTAAAAGTGCGTTCCACCATTTTTTCATGCATGACACGAATACGTTGGTAGTTTTTTCAGGACATCCGTATAGTCAAGTTGGCAACGCGTTCGAATCGGCAGTCCCGGGTTCGATTTCCGGCGGAGAATTACCTAAGCTTTCGAAGCACTTTCAACAAACTGCTACAACTAGTATCTCCTTGTTTTCACAGGAGGCACACATAATTACAGCTTCAAGTAAACCGTCTAAATTCCATCAGAATCAGAAATATATTACAAAAATCTCCAAAGAACCAATGCTCTCCCTCCCGTAAAGCAAATTAACTTCCACTAGAGACAAAGTCTTGCGATAATGTCCGAATTCAGCAGAGGGAATGAATCATAGACCCGGAAATGAACTTAAAGAAGGAAGCGAAAGTGATTCAAACTTCTTTTCAATTCTCCCCCCTCGAGTTGCACGTATGAAATTTCGAGAACTTTTTCAGGAGGAAGACACGATCGAAGCGGCACCGCCTTGGCATTTACGTTACAGGGAGCCGCCGAGGAAATTTAAATTAAACTAAGAGGACATGGGAATGGAGCGGAAAATTAGCTTTCCTCCGCGAAGGACAGGAGGAAAAACGAGTTATGCTCCAAGTTTTTGGTAGCCCCTTGTTAAGACTTGCGTTGGTGGACAAGGGAACTGTGGAAGTGGACGCTCCCATAATTCATACCCACTATAATTTTCTGAACCATTAATCTGTCGGGCGGAGATAAGTTACGTTTTATTCTGAAGGAATATGACGCGAATAATTACAACCGTCGCCCTGTAAGGTAATTGCGCCGCCTTCCCTTTTACGACAACGCGTTATTTTCCTCCCGTCACGAGCTTTCTCACGCAATATTTGGTTTCTTCGGTTTACTTTATGGATTACGCTTTAAAGGGAAGAGAGATTTTTCAGATAAGTGAATCATAACTCTCGAGGCGAAATTTCATTACCGCGACCTTTGGTTATAAATCTCCTCGCTGATTCAGAAGATTCGGTAGAATGGAGCTAAGGCTTCTGTTCAGCCGGAATGAAAAATTCTAAACTTTCATATTTGGCTTAGTCCCAAGGTATATGGGTTTACGAAGTTCTAACTTATGAGATGAATATACTTATAGGTCAAGCTTGTTTAATGTGAATTCATTAATAAGTCGTGAGAACTATTAATAAAGAACAAGTAACATCAGAATAAAAGAAACTTTGTACTTTTCCAGAGATTTTAATTTTGCAACCGGTTATTTATTTATTTGTACGATTGGACTACAAATATGCTCCAGGCTAGATGGTAGTCATCTTTTCAGGAGGAAAAGGAAATACAATACCCTGCCTGGTATTCACCCTAGTCGAGAGGGAAACCCCCCAAAACCTCCCGAAGACATCATACAATATAAAAGAAAATACAAGTTATTGATAGCTACGATTAATACAATATAGTAAACACTTATAAAACTAAAAAAAGAAAAAAATAATACAAAATTACTCACTCTATTACAAAGCAATTAAAATTAAACATCAAAGTTCACCATTACAGTTTAAGATACAAAACGCTCGACTGATCGTAAATGTACTTACATCTTCAAGCGTCATCAGGCCTGAAGATGTAAGCACGCTTACGAAACTGGTGGCATTCACATAAGTAAGTCAATTAAATAATTCAAATAAATAAGGTAAGTCACATTTGTACCTTTGATGATGATGTTTCTGACATCGAAATGTACATTGTACTCGTGTTGTTTCTTTGATGGTGTTTGGTGTATGTGATGGGTGATATTAAAATCCCTGTGGAAAAGTACAAAGTTTTTTTTATTCTGTAATGACTTTCCACGAAGCCACCCACGCCTTCCGATATCGATATAACACATAACATGTTTTTATTTCTTGTTCGTGCGAATTGTATCTTTCCTTTATTCTTCTTAGTAGGTTTGCGTACGTTTCTCATGTCCCCCTTCTCTGAGCGTTAGTTTTCCGTCTTTGGACTCTTTTTCCACTGAATTGTTTACATCCAAAGCTACGTTCTTCCTATCCCATTCAGATTAAAGTACTTCCCACTTTAGTTTCCTAATTAGATTTAATTTAAACAGACGATGTAGTAGATGTAACAGAAGAGTTCAAAGTTGCAATCCCTTCCGCAATTAAGAGCTTATTAATGTATTTATTTATTAATGGAAGATTCCTCATAAACATAATATTTTTTCCAAGACACAGCTATTCTACAAATGGACCGTGGGCTAAAAACCTGTTTCCATTAAAAATATAAATAAATAATAAAGATTTCTATATACTGAAGTTTGATATCTCTTCCGACCAAAAAAGCAATTAATGTCATTGAAATGTACGTGTTAAATTAAAATGGCAATATTCTATGAATAAGGATTAAGGAAAGGTGTAATTCTTTGCACGATGAAGTCGTGCGGCTGATCCCATCTCACACCTGTTATTCCATCCTATGAATAATAACGTGAGATAGATAACGATTAGCAAGCATTTTGTTTCGTCCGAAAGAAGACCACAACTTAACGAACCTGGTTCACTGATAGCAGTAGAAGAATTATTAAATGTTCTTCGACAGCTCAGGCCATTTCGCACACATAGACCCCAAACGGGAATCGAACCCGGCGTAGCTTTCACTAGAGGTGAACATGCTTCTCATTTGGCTACACAGGACCCCTGATTTGCTTAGATCATTAGCATTTGGCAATAGCATTTTTGTTATGAGTAATACTCTCTGGTTACAAGGATTGAGGAAAGGTTTGAATATTTTGTAGGATAAAGTCTTGCGGCTGATCCCAAAGGAATAACAAGCGTAAAAAATAGCGACATGACTTCCCTTAACAGTGTGGAAGAGACGCGGCATAGTAGTTCAGTGGTTAGAATACCTGCCCGGAAAGTGGGAGACCTGGGTTCGAGTCCCAGTCATGTCGCTATTTTTCACACTTGTTATTCTTTTGTTATTCCTTTACTCTCTAGTTAGATAAATTAAATTAATAAATAGATTAAAAGTGCGTTCCACCATTTTTTCATGCATGACACGAATACGTTGGTAGTTTTTTCAGGACCTCCGTATAGTCAAGTTGGCAACGCGTTCGAATCGGCAGTCCCGGGTTCGATTTCCGGCGGAGAATTACCTAAGCTTTCGAAGCACTTTCAACAAACTGCTACAACTAGTATCTCCTTATTTTCACAGGAGGCACACATAATTACAGCTTCAAGTAAACCGTCTAAATTCCATCAGAATCAGAAATATATTACAAAAATCTCCAAAGAACCAATGCTCTCCCTCCCGTAAAGCAAATTAACTTCCACTAGAGACAAAGTCTTGCGATAATGTCCGAATTCAGCAGAGGGAATGAATCATAGACCCGGAAATGAACTTAAAGAAGGAAGCGAAAGTGATTCAAACTTCTTTTCAATTCTCCCCCCTCGAGTTGCACGTATGAAATTTCGAGAACTTTTTCAGGAGGAAGACACGATCGAAGCGGCACCGCCTTGGCATTTACGTTACAGGGAGCCGCCGAGGAAATTTAAATTAAACTAAGAGGACATGGGAATGGAGCGGAAAATTAGCTTTCCTCCGCGAAGGACAGGAGGAAAAACGAGTTATGCTCCAAGTTTTTGGTAGCCCCTTGTTAAGACTTGCGTTGGTGGACAAGGGAACTGTGGAAGTGGACGCTCCCATAATTCATACCCACTATAATTTTCTGAACCATTAATCTGTCGGGCGGAGATAAGTTACGTTTTATTCTGAAGGAATATGACGCGAATAATTACAACCGTCGCCCTGTAAGGTAATTGCGCCGCCTTCCCTTTTACGACAACGCGTTATTTTCCTCCCGTCACGAGCTTTCTCACGCAATATTTGGTTTCTTCGGTTTACTTTATGGATTACGCTTTAAAGGGAAGAGAGATTTTTCAGATAAGTGAATCATAACTCTCGAGGCGAAATTTCATTACCGCGACCTTTGGTTATAAATCTCCTCGCTGATTCAGAAGATTCGGTAGAATGGAGCTAAGGCTTCTGTTCAGCCGGAATGAAAAATTCTAAACTTTCATATTTGGCTTAGTCCCAAGGTATATGGGTTTACGAAGTTCTAACTTATGAGATGAATATACTTATAGGTCAAGCTTGTTTAATGTGAATTCATTAATAAGTCGTGAGAACTATTAATAAAGAACAAGTAACATCAGAATAAAAGAAACTTTGTACTTTTCCAGAGATTTTAATTTTGCAACCGGTTATTTATTTATTTGTACGATTGGACNATAATTCACTGAAATGAGTATTTCTGCGTTCTAAGTGATAGTAGGACGTAGTAGCTTTTCTTATAACAACGGAAAGACGACTACAATGACATTATCGCTGTTGAAAAGATTCGAAGAAAACTCTAAACGAGTCAATGAATCGATTTTAAATAATGGAATACGTGGGCAGATGATAGTAAATTGTTTATAGACATCCTTTAGAAACGTTATTCTCTAAAGGTCATGTCGCTTGGGGAGATCCTTGGGAGTTGCAGTTCAGTAACTTTCATATACCAGTCTTTGATTCATCTCGTGCCCTAAAAGACGTTTTGTTTCCCCTCCTGAGCCTTGAAGATAAAATTCATATTGTATACTTGATCATAATGCTCGATTTTTGGCGATAGCTCTACATTAACCTTATGAATATACTTCATATTTTTTCACGAAAGAATAAAATAGAATGGAAAGGTATTTATTGCGAGTGAGATTAGGACTACGAAGTTCCCTCTTACATTCAGCCCATTTAATCTTAATAAATAGATAGTATATAACAGTAAAAAAAGAAAATATGAAAGAAACTATGTGTGGATAAAAAGTCTGAGTCAAGAGATTAGGAAATTTCCACGGTAGGAAAACGCCCACAAGAAGGGGATTATGAAGAACCTGTGAAACCTACTGATAGTAATGACTATATTTTAAACAAATGAAAATTATTTCTATAATCTGAGATATAGGAAAAAGAACATTGACCATAAACTTAAAAAACACATTTATAACGGCGTAAAAAATCCACACCAGAAGACCTTAAACATTGAAAAATACAAAACAAATTAAATGGAGGTTAAAAAAACACAATAAACGGATATGCAAAGAACAATTACGTCACGGAAAGCAAGAGACAACTAAATCTTCGGACATGGAAGCGAAATTAGGTATCCTGGCAACAAGACTGACAGAGAGAGAGAGAGGATATTGGACGAAGGAGACAGAAAAAGAAAAAACCGCGTTTATCCTGCACGAGGGCGTTTTCCCCTCGGAGGCAACTCTCGTAATGACTCTGCCCACATATTAGAAACCACCAACAGCCACTAACGGAGGATCCTCGATCCTCTCGGCAGATTGGCATGCAGAAATGAGGGAAAGTTTAAAAGCGAGGAAAAAAGAGAAATTTGCGGGACAAGGCGTGGTTTTTAAGAAAAAAGAGGCACTAAAAGCGAGGATGAAGTAGTCTGAAAGGTGGCTTAAGGGAACGGCGAAAGGGTTCCGCAAGGGTCTGAGGGAGGGAGAAATTCTTTCCGTAGACACGAACGGGCGGCAGACAGGCGGAGAGGGCATTAGGGAGAAAGAAAGACGACCGAAGGACAGTATCGATAAAGGACGATTCATTAGGTGCAGAAGAGCTTCTCTTTCATGACTACCTATTGACTACATCATCGAGCGTGTCTTGAGCATAAGGCAGTATTCTGAGCTCCAGATCAAAACCATTGATATTGCTTCGATATCCCAAGCAAACTTCAAAATCCAATTAAATCTGATTAAAAATAAATTTAATTGAAAAATGCAAAAGTTGTATTGAAAAAACCTACATTCCCTATATTACCTTCCAGAGGGTACAATATTTCAATGGTCAGAGCAGAAAAACCGGTTCAAACCAGTTCGAAAAAGGCAGACGTAGATCAACTGGAACTGAACAAAAATGTGTTCTTTTTATAAACTGGAGCGAAAATTTGAATATAAAAGTATTATGATTCGAAGCCCTGTTTTCAGTTAAATTTGCCGTCGTTAATCGTTTTAGTTCATTAACATTTTTAAAACTGTGTGTTTCTCAGGTTTTGCGGCCCCTTTTCTTGGCGGGTATTTTCCCGCAACGTGGGCTTTTCCTTCATTAACCCTAAGTCGAGAAATTTTTTCTCACACATTTTTAGCTTGTGTAGTACATACCACGGCATACTAGATCAGGCGAAAAGGACCTTACAGGGCCTTACTTCGCTAGAATATTTGGCCAATCAAATTGAATGTATTTTATTTAAACTAATTATGACTACCAGCATTTTTGTTATTTTCTATTTCAGAAATAATATGCAAAACTGGAGTACTTGAAGTCCAAGAAATTTTGATATTTTCATAATTTAGTCATGACTCCGCATATGGTAGGCGTTATATTACACATTCAATAGCCCCTGGTTCAATCCCTGACACATTCACGTGCATATTTTCCGATGATTTGTGAAACGGTATGGATTTAAAAGCATTCATTCCAGTAGTAGTAGTATTGTTAAAAGTGCTTCGGCAGCTTAAGTTATTTTGCACATTGGCCCCCACCGGGAATCGAACCCGGGATCGCTTTCACCGAAGTCGAACGCATTGCCCACTTGACTATCCGGGAGACCTGCAATCATGCCAGTAATTGTTAAACCGGTGCTCAAATAGATACATCCGAGAAGAAAATTTATATTTCAATGGAGCCTTTGCTTGCTATTCATTTTGATGTGTTAAACCTAAATTCCCTAAAATGATTAGTACATGCAGGAGCGACTAATGTTCAAAATTGACTCAGGTGATCAAGAATGTAATCAAGGAAGCACACTCTCTCGGGGTGAAAGCAAAAGTGAGCCTTAGGCTTCCCTAGCACGTGTTTTAAACAGAGAAGACCTACTTAGAAGGAAGATGGTCTTAATAGGAAGAATCGCCAGCCATTTTCTTCATTTATAACTCTTTTGAATTAAGAATGGAAAACGAGATACAACGTAACTTGAAACCTTCTTCAGTTTTTCACGTGTAATCCTTATACTAGAGGTGGATTCAGCGCGAGGGCCAATCATTCTCCCTTTGATGAATTTTTGATGACTAGGGCAAAGTTTGATTGTTTTTGAAGCTGATATAATTAATTGAAAAAGTACATCACATACCATACAATTTTTAATTGCTTAATTCATCAAGTATTTCAGGGCAGATTCTAATTTTCCAAATAAAAAGAAGATAAATAAGAGGCAGTTGAGAATGGACTAGTTGATTCCTTCTATTTATGCTTCCAGAATATCCTTCTATATTTCAATTTTGTTCAGTTACATACTCTACATAATCTTAAGGCCTAACATTATCTAGAAAACAGACTTATTTAACTAATAATAATTCGAGCTGTGGGCTTTAATCACCAAAAAATGCTCGCATAAACCAGCAATGAACTGCCTTACTGGGAATCGAACCCTAGTCGTTTGCTTGACAGGGGGTGGCATTAACCGCTAATCCGCTGATGCTTCGATTACTAGCAGCAACAAAATTCGGAAAACGCCTTTAAACATAGTCATTTACAGGAACAAATCAGTTCGTGATAAATTCGTTATATCAAAAATAGTAGGAAATCATTTGAGCGGCAGTGGATGATTTTCACAAATTTTACCATATAAATTAACCTTTAGAAAATCGGCAGCAAAGAATGTCTTATGTATTGATGCCATACAACCAAAAATGTTAAATGTTTCGAAAAGAGAGGAATAATAAATCATTTGTTTTTTAATCTGTAACAGAAACTCAGGATTTTTCTTTTGAAACTTTGCGTAAGGATGTAGATTAATTTAGGCCTATATAACTTACAATAAAGGAGAGGGCCGCATTGATATGAAAAAATGCTAGCGGGCCGCAAATAAACTGTACTAAAGAATTTTATTTTTAAAATTTACAAA
>KZ308228.1:2303515-2318928 GCA_000376725.2 Ladona fulva
TATTTATTTATTTGTACGACTGGACTACAGATAGGCTCCAGGCTAGATGGTAGTCATCTTTTCAGGAGGAAAAGGAAATACAATACCCTGCCTGGTATTCACCCTAGTCGGGAGGGAAACCCCCCAAAACCTCCCGAAGACATCATACAATATAAAAGAAAATACAAGTTATTGATAGCTACGATTAATACAATATAGTAAACACTTATAAAACTAAAAAAGAAAAAAATAATACAAAATTACCCACTCTATTACAAAGCAATTAAAATTAAACATCAAAGTTCACCATTACAGTTTAAGATACAAAACGCTCGACTGATCGTAAATGTACTTACATCTTCAAGCGTCATCAGGCCTGAAGATGTAAGCACGCTTACGAAACTGGTAGCAAAATTAAAATCCCTGTGGAAAAGTACAAAGTTTCTTTTATTCTGTAATGACTTTCCACGAAGCCACCCACGCCTTCCGATATCGATATAACACATAACATGTTTTTATTTCTTGTTCGTGCGAATTGTATCTTTCCTTTATTCTTCTTAGTAGGTTTGCGTACGTTTCTCATATCCCCCTTCTCTGAGCGTTAGTTTTCCGTCTTTGGACTCTTTTTCCACTTAATTGTTTACATCCAAAGCTACGTTCTTCCTATCCCATTCAGATTAAAGTACTTCCCACTTTAGTTTCCTAATTAGATTTAATTTAAACAGACGATGTAGTAGATGTAACAGAAGAGTTCAAAGTTGCAATCCCTTCCGCAATTAAGAGCTTATTAATGTATTTATTTATTAATGGAAGATTCCTCATAAACATCATATTTTTTCCAAGACACAGCTATTCTACAAATGGACCGTGGGCTAAAAATTAACAACTCGTGAAAGGCTTGAAATGATAAAAAAAATAAATAATTATGATAAATATTTAAACTAATAGCTATCTCAGAAACTTATATCCATGAATAAAGTAAGTTATCGAGCACTTCATTCTATCGCCAACACATACTCTAACCCAGTGTTTCCAATTAAAGTTCTGCTGAGTCCTAGGGATCCGAGAGGCGTAACAAGGGTTCCGCGTGAAAACATAGGTGTAATATCAAGGCTATCTTAAGATGGGAAAACTGTATACCTAACCCTTTTCCGAAGGAAAAGATGCGGCACTGGATAATTTTGAACGCAACCAATGTTATTATTATCTTTATAATTTCTTAATATAATCCTTTCGCAGGACAATATATTTTCGCTGAGTTAGAGAACTCGCCCAGACAAAGAACCAGGTTCGAGTCTCGGCTACGTCAGACCTTTTCCTATCCTATTCAGGATCCTTTTCGATCCTTTGATTTCTATATTACGAGTTGCTAGATACCAGGAAATTAAGAACACCTTTTCATCACATCCCATAAGAGTTATTGGAGGATAATAAAGTAAATATGCATGGAAACCATGCACTTTAACGATAAGGAGTGATGATAGTTTTGTTATTACCACTTTATGCGTCTTCGCTGATAAATGGAAAAATAACACAAATGGCACGACAAAAATTCGTGAATACCATAAAAGCTTCGTTTTGCGTGTAAAGTAAAGCGTGTATTTTTGATAAATGTAAAGGACTTTTGTGTCAGTGTGGTGCCTAACCATACATTCAGATGCTGGTATTATCTACTTTATTACATCATATGTTGTGATCTATGTATACAATCGTCATGGATCATTACTTATGGGCATAATTCTCATTTATTTACAGTGGTGCTTCATTTCAGAGTGAATATTACATAAAAAGGACAGCGGCGTCAGAGTTCCGCGTGCTAAAATTTCTCTCAGGTGCCGTTGGTTCGCCATCCCTGTCCTAGAGGGATTCCAGCATTTAACCGACGCTCACTAGGTCGACATCTTGTTTTGACGACTTTTATCGATGGAAATCTCGGTTGACCGAATTTTTTAGAAATTTACATTTTTAACGCGCCGACTGAAGTATATGCGTGAAAAAGTTATTTATAATGGTTAACTTTAAAAGCAATACTTCGTGTCGTTCAACTGGGATGTCGTCCAAATGTGCTGTAGGTGAAGTGATCGTTGGTCAAACGAAGAAGACCCGTGCTAGGCTGAATCAAAGTCGGTATCTGAAAAAATCAATAGATCAAGGCTTTCTCCACCACCTATTCGAATTTTAAACTCCATTCCCATCCCACGATGCATTTAGCTATTACCTTCGATGATCAAACTATGAGAGAAGTCCAAATAATTAAATCTGCACTAGGCGAGTGATGCTCCCAATTTGAAGAAACGGAGTTCGCCGTATACGGAATCTATGAAGTGCTAGGTAAACGCTAGGCACGCTTAATTCACTTAGAACGAACTCTATACGCGGAGAGGAGAGGGACTATTTGCAGGAGGCGAAGGAGAAGTCCATAGCGACCTGAGGAGCAGCAGTAATGGAACTGACGATTACACTCCTTGAGCCACTGCAGAGGGAGTGGGAGGATAAAGGAAACGAATCTCTAAGAGTATAGGAACCTAAGATTAGACATCCTTAAACAGGGCCTGAAACCGACTTCTAATCTAACACATATTATTCAGTACAATTGTGCCTATGTGCATGTGAACTCATGAGATAGGGATAACATACTTTAAAACTCAAAAAATCAATGAATATTGAAACCATGCAGGAAATAAATTACTATTATTCTCCATATAATCTCAGGTTGGGTGCCACGTCATTTTCGTCTTTCGTAAGAAATGTATTATACTCCTTTTCATTCCCTTGGAGTTCGTTTTTTTGTAGAACTCATCGATAAATAACGACAATAAGAAATGAAGATAAGCATTATTACAGAGTAAATGAAGTAATGACTAATTTATATCGTCTAAATTTATTTACGGACATTATTTGCTTAAAGCTACGTTGTTCACGCTACGTAGGATTCATCAGCAGGAAGATCATAAAAATATAATTTAAACATATCATCAACGTGTAGGATAGAATATAGGAAAATATAATGAGCTCAATTCAAGGTATTAGAGAAGAAAACAAAACAATACTTAAACTAACAAAGGAAATTTTGCAAAACTGAAGCCTAAAATTGAACTTAAAAAAATATTCATGCTCTTGAACCGAATTCTATAAAAAAGTGGTGCAGCAAAAAACGGCATAGAGGATTTTTGGAGGCCTTGAAAAACAAACGAGATCTCAAGGAGCGAATTTACTCTTCTTTTCAAACCAAACAGTTTTCTCCTCTATCCATCAAGGACGACAGGATTATTAATCATAAATCTTTCTATTCGCGCATACGGAAGAGTACGATGTGGAATATTGTAGTCAGTTAGTGCTGATGACTAACTGATATAAAACCTAAGCAGTAAAAACTTCGTCTCAAATACCATTCAGTTCAAATACTGAACGAAATACGGCCCCGCAGTGGGTTTAGGAAATTGTATAATTTGCTAAAATTTGCGATTGTTTAAATTGGAAACAGAAGAATATGGAAATTAATATCTAATTTAATTCAAACTTACAAAACGGTTGATTTTGAAAGAGAATCATTATGATTATTTATTTGTTTTATTTTCTTGATATAAATATTTTTTGTAAATTACAAAAATGTATGATTCCAATAATGACATAAAGGGTAGAAACCATGCTCGTGGAATAAATATTGTGGTAAAGGTATGTGTTCTTTTTTCGTTACTCTTTATAATGGAGGCCTAGCACAAAGTTGAGACCAAATTATTTTATTCAATTATAAATTCTTTTTCGAAAACTTTTTCATATGCGACCAGTTATCGCCTTCCATTCTAATAAGTTGTGCAGACCTAACATACAGCAAAGAAAGGTAAGTTCTGCAATTTAACTTTTGAGGATGGAGATGGGTTGCCACCTGATAGGTTGCTACCTTTGTGAGAGAAACAGGTGTGAGTTGTGGAACGAGCATGAACGAATATATGAACGAAAACAAAAATGTGTATGTACAGGGTTTAGTTTTAGGAAAATTGATCCATAAATCACATTTGTAAGACATGGATGAGATGGAAATATACGAAATACATATATGTATGCATTTTCGGGTTATTAATTATACGCACAAATTCGTGTTTCGCAAATATGTATTTCTTCACCGTAAATCATGCAAATGGATGTACACAATGATCGGGCCCATCCAACTCGGAGACTATTTCGGAAAGGGAAATTATCAGTAGGGATGGAATCAAACAAAACGCCAAAACAGAGACGTGAGAGAGGAGGAGAGCAGTAGCGATGGGACAGGTTTGTCATTAAGAGTGAGAGCGTACGCAAGAGAGGGCGATAGGGTTCAGAGATGTGCCCAGAAAAGCGAATGAGATATGAGGAGAGGGAATGGAAAGTTGAGGAGTGATAGAGATATTGGGAGAACGAAAGGAAGGACAGACGGGGAGATTTTGAAAGGAGTGGAAAGGGGACTCAGGACAAGGAGGTAAAAACAAGAGAGTTCGTTGGGGAGAAATATGAATTTCAAGAAAACACCCAACCCTCCATTACGTAGAGTATATGGAAGTTTCTATCCAATGAATAGTTTTGAAATTTTAAAGGGAAGGGTCCTTTAAGTCTGGATTAAAAATATACGGCAGAAATAATAGAAAAAACAAAAAGTAAAAATAGGGCGAATTAATAAGTAATAGGGCATTCACGTCGGTCGAGGAAAATTTCGAGATATAATGCACTTTGAAATGGGAACTATCTAGTACGTATAATGACTTCTAAAATAATTATATCGAAAATGTTTACTATATTTAAATGTTTACTATAATAATAAGTATTTCACTTATAATTCTAATTGAACGTAGCAAGCAGATGGAAAATACACTCCAATTGATTCCGACATCAATGAAGAATTTTACTGTCAAAAAAATAATAAATATATTACAACAATGTCAAAAACACACAATCATCACTTCATATTCGTCATGAATTCGTAGCAGCTTCGGTATAAGTCTTTTCATGTTCAGCTGACTGTCCATATTACTCAAACGAAACAAAAATTAAGGTTTTTAACTTATAGTTTAAGATTTCTACTTTTATTTTTATAAATAATTGACCCTATTTTGACTATATCTTAATTATGACTACATTCATTCCAAAAGTTAACTGACGTAACACATAAAAAAGTTAAATAAAAAGTTAAACAAAGGGAAATACTTTCAGTAGATTAAGTTTCAAGTTCAGAGAAAAAGAACGGTTCGAACCGGTTAGACGGTAGATTGCAACCGGAACGGAACAGAAATTTGGTATTTTCATTAAGTCTGAACGAAAATTATTAAGGTTTGATTCCATAGTAAAGGGGGGAGAATTGTCATTTAGCGAAAAGCGGCAAATTTTGCGAGAAATTCTACTGGAAGTAACTGTTACAATTTTGATATTCCAAAAGATGCATCATCCAAAGTCCATTATGGAGGAAAGGTCGAAGATTTGGAAGGCATAAAAAATGTTATTAAGAATTAATAATAATACCATTCTGGTGAATAGTAGTGTACGAACGGCTTTGGACTGTATTGAGTTTTAATGGTATTATAAATTTTAAAGGGATTCTTAAAACTTTCTTCTCAGTAACAACGGCGACTTATCTAAGGAGTACTTGGGCAACTTTTATCACCGAGTGAAGAAGATTTCGAAAGAAAATATTAATTTCAGCATTGAGTATCAGAAAAGCTATCGACATTAAACATAATCACAATGCGCACTTCAGAAAAGAGCACTTGTTGTATGTACTCTAAAGGAAATCTCAAGATTGAGACAACTTTAAGCTCGGTCGAAGCTCACTCATCCATCATTCCCTCACTTCACTTACATTCGCAGACTCAGCTGTAAGCTATCGCGGCTGGTAATAAATCTCCTCAACCGTTAATTGCAGGGAAAGGAAGCACATTTGGTTTCACCAATCATCCTGATTCAACGAATTAAAACCCGCAGCATCAATTTCCACCATTCTCCTTTCTTTCATTAAACGAGGATCATCGACGGGTATATTTGGAGAGGAAGCTGTACGAAACACAGAGAATGTGTGCACACGTGTGGAACTTCGTACGAAACGTCTCTCGGAGAAAGTTCTCTTGAAGAGAAAACCAGCTAAGTTATTGGCTCGCAATCATTAGTGCTCTGATCAGATAGAGACCTCTTCCGAGAAAACGGTTCCTCATGTCTACGGAGAGTAAGTAATCGGAAGCTAATAGAATCAAGAAGAATCACGATCGCCATTTTTTACGAATCAATTTGCTTACACACAATTCGCATAACTGATCACTCTTCTAGGACGCAGTGACTTCGCGGACAAAACCAACGGCACATCCATACATACGAAGCCAAGGTAATCAAGAATACAATGGAAAAATCAAATATTAAATCACAATTATAACAAAAACAATACTAATATAATACCAAAATCGAGGAAGTTTTTATGAATACAATAGAAAGGTATTCGTCTTGGAAAATCCTGTCAAAGGACCTAAGATTAACCTTCCTTTCATAGAGAAGCAACGCCCTCGGGATTGGGGGCACGTTGAGGCTGCTAATACTGTAAGAAATGAAGGTTGTGTGTCCGGCACAATGATTCCACCGTCTACTATTACCCAGTGATTTTCCTCAGTCACTAATTTTCGCAGGCTGAGTCGACCAGTGGATTACCTGAAAATTGTAGGCAGGTAAATTTCCGCGTCTGGGATAGAAACCAAGACAGAATACCACTACTAGTAGCGCCTTAACCGTTACACCGCGCCAGAGCCAAAGCCTCGCAGAAATAAAAAGCTGATTAATTGGAAACAAAAGGTATGCTATGTTTAACCCAAAGACCAAAATGGCCTTAATCACTTATCCTAAATAAAAAAGATAAGACAGAAGGATGCAATGATCTTCATAGACCAAAAGAGACGACTAAGTTTACTGCTAAAGAATATTCGTCAGTAGAAACATATTTGTGAATACAACGAGGAATTTACTATAGGGACATTTTCTTCCATTTCATCAAGAACTACTTTCAAATTCATTGTTTCAACATCTACATCTATGTAAACTCCTTGTAAGCCGCCTTTAGGCGTTTGGCAGGGGGTGTAAACACCGAGCGTTCGATCTACCTCTTTAACTTATCGCTTTCGCGAATCGTTTGCGGAAACAATGAGACCTTACCCTTATTTTAAGCTCAATGTCGGATTGAAATTTTCCAAAGCATGCGTTTGAAAGTAATTAATTTTGCCATATTTAATCAAAGTTTGTGCGATTGGAACCGAAAAGCTGTCACCGAAGAAATCAGGAATTAAAGTCAACATTGAATATTTTTCTGGCTGCATTTTACCCGTACAGGAATTGTTGACTCAATACAATTATTCCTTCCTTTAAATTTCGTAAAAGAAAATAAAGCCTATAGATGATAAAAGTAAACTTCACATTTATTATGGGAACCATTTGAGTGGTCTAGGATCAAATTAGGAGGCAATTAAGTGAATAACATTTTCGAGTACTTTGCGTAGAGAAGACATTTGATAGTACGCCACATTGAAAGTCAGGTATCTTTTGGCTCTCGTGTTTAGGGCGAGGATATGCCCTCCATTTTTTATGATTGAATAGACTGAATCAAAAGCATTTCTCAACAACTGATGTGAATATTACTTTCTTAAAGAGACGTCTCCACAACATACATTTTTAATTTAAATTAGGAATATCTCTTTTGCTTTGGCTGTGGGACAAATTCATAGACTTGGCAAATCTTGGATTAAAAGCTCCCAATGACGCCATATTTTGGCTAGAGCTTTCGTACAACAATTAATTGGGTGTACAAGAAAAAGATGTATGCTAATTACACCGCGTTAATTCCGGGTGATGGAAAAGTAGGAGGTCGCAAAAAAGTCTAAGTTATAATTTTAAAGAATCGCTTTTGGAGACATCTGAAAAAACCCACTCCATCAACTTCAAGTTAAAAATGTCAGCAGCTAGAAGATAAAATTAGTCACGTTATTCATTTCTGCGACAAAATAATGAGAAAAAGTTTTATCTTTAAGGAAAGAAAATTGGAACGCAGCCGCTAATGCTAAGCATGATTAGATTCACCAGACAGCTATTGATTACGAATCAGGAAGTGGACAATAGTTGTCGACATACGCAGATAAAGACATTAAAACAAGACCTGTATAAGAATAAGTCAATCTCGACAGCTTAAGTTATTCATTATTTTTACTATTTAAGAGTTAAATAGAATGGAACTGCTTTCCGAGAAAATAGATAACTGTGATTTTGTCGAGAAACTCAATCTCTGAAAACTAAACGAGCAAAGAAAGAGATATTCCGAGAAGAGAGGGAAGGCTAAGAAGCCAAGAAGACGGAACAGGTGAGAGATTAAATGAAGGAAATGGAGAATAAAAAAGAAGATAAAAAATTAATGGAACACAGCGAGAGGAGTCCAAGAAAATACACGGTAGGAGATAGGAGAAAGAGCGATGGAGGGAAAACGCAGAGGCGTAAAAAAGGGGATGAGGAGATATGATAGGGAGAGATGGGAAGGTTAAATGGAAGCTCCTAATTGAAGGAGGGGATGAATTCGGAAGGACCGCCCTCTGATGGGGTGGAGACATTAATTCCGAAGGAGAAAATAACGGGCGGAGGTTATAATGGAAACGTCGCACTCGATCTTGTCGCGAAGAGAGACCGGGCTGAGATAAAGCAACGTCGGATGCCGAAGGAACGGTCATGTAAACATTCGGCTTTATCATCGGGTGTGCGAAACGATTTCGGAGGAAGCGAAATTTGGGGACTTCGGAAGGCGGTGAACTAAGACTATCTTTTCACAGAGGAACTTAAATCGAAAACTAAGGAACTTTGCTCGCAACAAAATTATTTCAGCTCATGATTTTGTGTTAGGATTCCCAAAAGTACATAACAAAATGCGGACGAAGGCAAAATATGTTTATTTTGATATAAGTCACTATTTAAAGTTAAAATTATATCAACAAAGTTACGCCTTCTCACATCGATTAAAATAATATACCAATCAGTGATTACCGTAGGTTCTCAAATGTAAGACGCAGCCAAGTTTTGGAAGGGAGAAAAATAATAACGCGATTCCAAGACGCATGCCATTCGCCGTGATTAAAAAAGATGCGCATTAAATCCAAGACTATTAAGTACTCGCTCATCAATGAATACTTAGGGGGCGTACTCAGAAAGATTGCTGATTGGACGGTAACGCTAGGTAGGAATTATCATGAATAAACCACTTTCTTAATGATAATAGAAAGCTACTAAATCTGCGCTGTTAGCCGTGCGGCTGCAAACCATAGGATAAACAGAAATGAAAGATATTAAAACGACCAATTTAATGGTTAGAATACCTGTCTGGAAAGTAGAAAAAAGAGGAACGGACCGGTGTTCGAGTTCCAATCATGTTGATATTTCTTACTTCTGTTTCCCCTTGGAAATCATTTCATTCTTAATATTCTAGCGTTGTTAGCCATTGGTAAAATTATTTAAGGAATTTGATTCCATTAATTAACGAAATTGAGTGTTACAAACAATATTTATTCAACATTATTTTATTTACTCTTACTCTTTATGACCAAGCTCATCCGTCTCAGGAAGAAATTTTAAGTAACCATCTTCCCAACAGCCTTAAAGGATCCACTGATAGCTTTCATAACTTAATAAAGTTCACAAAAGGTTTCTTGTAGACTTAATAACACTAGTAAAGGACTACAGATGGGCTAGTAGTTTTATTTTCATTGAAGCGCCTCAGGTATTTGCAGCAATGACCACCAGGATACGCGATTACAGCATATACTTAACTCCGTACTCAATTATACCCACGGATACGAGATCAGTTATTCACTCCAGAATTATTAATCTACAAAGAAGAAATTAGCTCCATTTCGTTTGACGAGATAAAGTGAAAAAAAAACAGTGTTATACATGTCTGTGACATGAAATTTTGTGTATTGGTTTTCTTCGAAATTTCATCAATAAAGAGAGATTTTCGTAAGCCCTTTAATTTAAAAAGAAAGATTTCCAAGAAGGTCTAATTAAATTGCGTTTGAAAAAGAAAAAAATTAGACAAGTTTTAAGGCAAATGTAATAACAATGCTCTGTAACTTTAAGTATATTTCCGAGTATATCTTAATGAATTTAGCCAAATTTGGATTTATTTTTCTGAAATACAAACAAGACCTATCTTAATGAAATAGACTTCCTCGTTTTATTAGAGTTGAAGATATCGCAGACACTGAAACTAATATCCCAATTCCGAAAACAAACTATAATTGAAGCGATAAGTCAATTCAAACGCCCCTCAAAAATCGAGTAGTAGCAGTAGTAATTTTAAAATTTCTTCAACAGGTAAAGTCACTTCGCACGTGAGTCTCCTTCTGGAATCGAACCAGGAGCCGCTTTCATCAAAGTCGAACCAGATGGCTATCCGGAAACCCTCTAAAATCGCCTTAAAATTGAATGTTTCAGCAGCAAGTAGGGTTGACTGTAAGCATTCGACCCTTTCCACTTAATTGGCTATTCATCAGAAATAAATTAAAATACACCACGGAGAAATATCAACTTAAGGTGCAATCTTCAAGTTCTGATGATCTGGGTTGGATATAGATTATTGACAAATATATTATGACTGGAAACATACATCCGATATTAACTAACAATTTTACAACGCAAATAATCGGTATCTAAAACGATTAAAGAAACTATTCTACTTTTGTTAGGTTTAAAACTTGCAAGAACACTCTAGATAGAAGAAAAATAAATCATTTCATTTCATGATGCACCTCCTCGAATTCGGAAAGAAAATTGTTATATACAGATGTTTTTCGGTTCCCTTTATCTTCCCTTAAAATATATATTATGCGCTGTATTTTACGTACCTTTCTGGAAATTGAAACTACAGGCAACTTTTCGACACTGAACAAGGTACGCCATAAAATACACCTATATCTCTCCAAAATGACTCGCTCAAAAAAATAAGCATTCCAGACGAAAGGTCATAGCGAATATCAACCTAAAAGATCCTTTCAACAAATAACGTCTTCTTGTAATGAGAAAGTTGCGGAAAGAATAAATGTACATCGGCCGCCGTTTTAGTGGTTCCCTGAGGTGCTAGAGACAGCAGACAATGAAAAACTCCCAGGGAGTGGCCGCTGCCAAGGCATAAAGAGAATCCCACCCTTAACTACCCCTTTTACCTACTCCGTGCGATGCCGTAAAGTCGGAAGCTTAAACCTCTCGGCAAACGTGTCAGATCAAGCTGTCACGGGGAGATGTTTTGTTCCTGATTACAAATTCCATTAGGAAAATAGTGACGGGGATGGGAGGGCCCGAGATATGGACGTGGAAAGAAAAGGAGGAACATTTTAATGAAAATGGCTGACAGCAGGTGTGCTCGGCCTTCGGAATGCATCCTAAGGACCGAATCCGTTCGGAGCTTAAAACGGTTCAATTGATATCGAGAGTCGTTTTTAGAGAATGCAGGGGAAAAGTGCGGTACACTTACGCTGGCCTGGCTAATTGAAAACAGTCTGATGCATCGGTAAGAATTGGGTTCCCTCGGCGGGGGAATACGCGTGCAGAAGATAAGGTTCGAAGAGAAGGGTCGTACTTCGGAGAGAACAACTTTCCGCCACGTTTCGAACGAATCGAGAAAATCTGGTTTTTATGCAAATCTGAGAAAGGAACGCTCTCAGATATAGGAAACAGATACGTCCTGCAATTCGGTTCCGAATGTTACCTCTATTTTCCCTCTCAAAGGAAACGAGCCCTGTAACTCGATGGGACGTCAGATTATACGCTTATAAAGGCGAATTTAAATTTCGACCGTGCCCTTTTTGTTAATCCTCCATTGCTTTCCTTATCAATTCAAACATGGAACTTTAAGGGGGTAACGAAAATATGCATTAACGTCTCTTTCCTCCCCCGGATACCTGAAAAACATTTTCTTCGTTCACGAGAAGGCTTTCTCGCTGCGATAATGGAATTTGTCGCGATCGTAAAAATAGAAACGGAATTCTTTTGAAAAACCTCTCGAGTAATTTCCAGCATTTACCCTCAATGGGCGTGTATGCGTCTTGCCCTTTATGTAAGTTTATGACCTTAATTTCCTCCATCCTTGGGGAAAAAGTGTATTTTCCCCTCGATTCCTTTTTCTTTGAGATCGATAGAAGTTTTTCATGCTCCCTAAAAACCCGAAAGATCCTGAGATTCACAATATCATTTGATGGATCGTTAATTATTCCTCAGCAAACCTTTTCGCTAAAAATTTCTCACTGAGAGTAAAAGAATTTTTTGCGAATCTAAAGAAAACCGAAATAAATCCTGATAAAAACGTTACCTCAATTTTATGAAACACGAGCCAACTTCCCTGTAACATGATGAAAATCTTAAAGATTTTGAAAATAATTGAGGGTTCAGCGGCACAGCGGTTAAGGCACTCATCTGTGAGCTGGGGTTCGATCCTCAGCTACGGAAATTTACCTGAAGGCCTTTTACGGAGAATCCAATGGTCGACTAAGCCTGTAAAAATGAGGTGGTGATAATAGACAGTGGAAGCGTAGTGAAGGTCAAATAACCTTCATTTCATATTTTTAGGCTAAATTATTAGCAGTCTTAATCTGCGTTGTCCAGAATCCGTTGCTACGCTACGAAAGGGAGACTATTGTAATTTAAAATAATTGAATTTTCGAAGTTTTCCCTCATCAAAGGTAAAAATCAATTTCTAGTTGACTAGAAATAAAAAAAATAATAACAATAAGTAATAACTATAGTAATATTATAATATATACAAAAATATAAAGCAAAAAATATAGACAAGTTATCTTTCAAATATAACACTCGTACTATAACTTATTTCTCTCGGACTGGCAGATGATACATTGATAGAAGATAAATCAATGCTAAAATTAATCTTCTCTAGAAATATATGGTGAAATTCTATTATAAATTAAATAATTATTAATTATAATGAAATTATTATTTCATTTCAATCAATACTAAATAACAATGCTTACAGTGCATCTTGAAATACTTTTAAACTCAAAAGTATCTTTCACGAAGCCTTGTGAACCTATACTAAAACTAATATAATCTACGCATCATCGCTTGCCCGACTTTGCGAAAAGATATTAGAAAAATATTTTGTAATTCCCACATAAGATCTTAGTGTTTTTCAAAGTGTTTATCTCTTACTAAACTAAATTCTCGTTCGACATGTGTAACTCTCAAAAAGATAGGATGCAATTAGGTCCCGGGTTCGATTCTCGGTTAATCACATTTTATTTTTGTTTTTTAATTCCATTACATTTGGAGAATAGTTGCCTATGTGTGTGTTCGATTTTCCCTTTGTTGGCAGCCAGAAGGGCATCCGGACGTAAAAATTAGCCAAAACCAAATCAATCATTATCATCATCACCAATCATCGAAAGTCAACAGCCCCTGATAAGGGAATATGGCTAAGAAGGAGCAGACAATCAACCCGAATAAATAAGAACAACGACTTCATTCGGAAACCAATTCATTACGATGGAAAGATAAACTTTCAAGCAGATTAAGGAAGAAAATCACCTTAAAAAAGAAAGTTTGATGATGTTTGAATACCTGAAATCCTCCGTAACGAATATAAATATTCGGAGAGGCAGAATGGGCCGCTTGGATTCTTACCTGGAATAAAAAATTTAAGAAAGCATTAGAAGACATCATTCTGGTTAAAAATATGTATGATTTACAATGGAAATTTATTTTTGCTTAGAATTGTCAACTATATGGCATAGGTTGAAAACTTTGAGAATAATAGAAAGCGAAAATCTTTCGGACGGTTCATTTTTAATCATTAATTTACAATCATTCTCACATTCAATGCTGTCCAAAAGGATTTCCACAGTATATGAAAGTAAGGATTATTTAGACTGATAGGACATATATACCTTTTTGAAATAGACTTTTAAATGAAGATCCAGAAAAAGCAAATTATTATACTTCTGGAAAGAAAGTTCCACAAGAATTCGTTCGGTCACGAAATACGGTTTTCAATTCCAAATCGCAAAAATTTAGCTGATATTCAAGGACTTAACAAAATGTGGTCACCTCAATTATTACCTGCAATAGTAAATATCATAATTTCTGTTGATTTCGAGCCATACTCATTATATTGAAGAAAAAATGAGACCCGTAGGGAAAACATTAGAAAATCATAGCGGTATCTTCACTCTCAGAAATACACGTACCATAAAATATAGAAAAATCAATGTACTTATTTTTCGTGATTTTTCACATTCCCCACATTGTGATAAGTGAAATGTCAAACTCCGAGATCCTCTCGCTATACCTCAATTCAAAAATTTTCAGCAGAAAAATTATCGCTAAAAGTGCTTCGAGAGCTGAGGTAATTGCGCACATATGAGCCCACACAAGGAACCGAATCCGGGATCGCTTTCACCAAAAAGCACCGTGCTGCCCACTTGGCTACTAGGAAACCATATTATTGTCGTTCGTTGGATAGGCAGATAGAATAGGCTGCTTTACTTCTGAATTAGCTGCCATAAGTCTATCCTTCAGTAAAACTACACATTTCTACCTACGATTAACAATATTCCAATTTTTTTTCTCTGACATCCTACGGTTTTAATAATAATATTAATAGTAATATTCATAATAATATTAGTAATATAATGTTNTAATATATTTATTTACCCAACGACTCGCATATACATACATAGGACAAGTCATTTTCCTGGGTAGTTACAATTATGCTATAACTCGCAGTTATATATCTATTTTTAATTCAAATCTACGTTTAAATAAGTCTAATTTAATTACAATTGCATCATTTTACGTTTTAAAACAAATGTATATTAAGAAAAAGGTTGGAAAACGGCTGTTTTTGAATTAGAGGTTTACAAACACTCCGTTAGCCGTCTTTCGGCAAGCGGAACTCGCGCTAAGAGACAAACGGGAAGCTCCGGATTACCGATTTCTGATGAGGGAGAACTCCTGAGGATGGAGGCTTTGTCTCCGATATGATCATTGGGCCTTCCCAAATCTGTAATCCGGAGCTTCCCGTTTGTCTCTGAGCGCGAGTTCCGCTTGCCGAAAGACGGCTAACGGAGTGTTTGTAAACCTCTAATAAATGTACATTATTTGGCAATTACAAATATATGTATATTACAATCACAATACATTTCATTTTATTACAATTACTGGAAATTACATTTTATTATAATACTATTTTACATTTTTATATGATATTTTACATCATAACTTAGGATGTCGGAAAGGAAATTTCATAGAACGGTAAGCCGTGGGGCTGAATCCCAAGGATAAACTGGTGTGAAAATTGGCCCCAGTAGGCAAGTAATAGTACCAGTCATGTCGCTATTCTACACATCTGATATTTATTATCTAATAAAACGATAGAAGTTTTTCATGCT
>KZ308228.1:2319026-2406256 GCA_000376725.2 Ladona fulva
TGATCATATCGATTTTATTTATACATAAATTTATAAATATAATTTTTAACAGTAGTTTACTTTAAATTTTTTTACCAAATTTTATATCAACACCTTATTTAATACGGCCAGGTAACTTTTAATAATCTTTTAGTGCCATCCCCTAAAAGCTTCTCCCAGTTAAAATATGTTTGTCGGTTAGTAGAATCACGGAAAATTCGCTCTAATAAGCTCATCAGACAGGAACGAATTCCGCAAAAGGGATCAGCACTCCAGACTACACGAATTTCAAACGAAATCGAGTTTAAAATTGAGCGGAGCTAATGAGAGCAAGTCTAGCATCATTGCGAGATAAGGAGCCGCGTCTGAGGAGTTATTCAGAGCAGAGTAAGATTTACGGATGCAACGTCTTCTCCTCCTAAGGGAAATATCGCCCTTGTTTCCATTGCAGCTTTACGTCCTCGCAATAATGGGAATTCGAGGATGCGTTTCTAAGATCCCCAATACTAACGGGTTAATTCCGGAGAGAAAAAGTAGCGCTACACTATCTCATCCGCTAGAAAACGAGACAACCGCTTAACAACGCTTTACGGCTCTTGAACGATACAGCGGAGGGGTTTTTCGCAATTAGGTCCGCAAAGACGGAAATGAGCCGGAAAGAAATGCAATTCATTAAGAGAGAGAGCAAAGACGCACGAGGAAAGAGGGTGAAGTGCTCTCCACTCCATGACAGTTACAAATGCCGCAAAAACGGAGAAGTCTACGTTCGGAAAAATTACCGATGCAGCGATGTAAACATTGCGAGTCTTAGACAAAGTGTCTCTCGTACGAAATAAAAAATATGACCCAGTAAACTATCGGGGAAGGAAAAGACTTGACAAGCAATCCATTACCGTAAAAGTTCTGCTGCAAATAAGATTCATTTAGAGATGGGCTTTACCTTTGCATCTCTGTGATGAATCATAAAATATCATTGGCAGAGGCAATCATATAAATCGCAAGGTAACACATAACAGCCTTTCTTACGAAAAACACTCCTAAACAGAAATCCATTTCATTTGAATTTTAGATCAGAGTCGATATCGATCAAGATCTTCTCATTCAGGAGTGAGGTTTTTGTTATAGAGAGAGCAATGGATGCCATAGAGGGGTAAAAATCTCAGTTATATTCACAAATTATTGAGCGAATTAATTTGAACATACACCATAATACTTTTGACATGATTAGACAGAAAGGATAATAGAAAGGTTTAAGATAAAAGCATAGAGTATGTAAGGAATATGGGTTGACGAAGACGTGTTTGTAGAAGTTTGTTCCCAAAGTCCTCCTAACAAGGACAATACATATTTATGTTAATTTATACTAAAAATGATCATTTAGCGATAAAGATAAGAAATAGAAAACTTTTCTTCATTTTCTAAAACGAACATGGATAACGGATTCGTTCGTAATTGATAGCCAATTCTTACCTATTCGAATTGTAAATAATCACCAATAAATAGTTCACAGAAAAACAAAAACATTCTCTTCATTTTTTACAGAAAATAGTAATTTTTGCGAGCGTCGCTACGTCAACGTAAACAAATTTGAATACGATGAAACTACTTTCTTAGTACTTAGTAAGGATACTTTTTACATATCTCACAGATGTACTATGTAAAAGGTCGTCACAAATGTTACTATTACAAGTTCGGCATTCGCAACTCGCAAGATTCGCATACACCCTTGATCCGTCCGCCTTTGTATAAACATTTGTAACACACCTCGCACCCCTTAACGATTTACAAACATTTATTCCGGGCTTTTCGGGAGGCGAGGATATGACGCAAGTAACAAACGTCAAAGAGAAACAGAGAGACAGAGTACAACGCGACGGCCTCAGAAATTACAACTCCCCATCGCCCTAAAAAGAAACAAAGGATAGCAGACAGCGTTCTATGAGAAAATACGGAAAATTACCCCCGAAACTGTTTCGATGGACATTTATTGGAGTGAATGTTTTAAAAAAGTTTTTCGTGACCTCCATTTCTTCGCGAAGGATCGCTGGAAAGCAGAAAGAATAAAAAGAAAAGGCTGAAACGACTCCCAGGTCTCCCCATCAGCCTCCAAACGCGGAAAGAAATTATGGAAGCAGAAAGTAATTGAAATGGAGCGAGGGAATGTGAGGTAGAGATAGGAGAGCGATGGGGAAATGCAAGTAAGTATAGTGCCAGGTGGTAGACAGGTATACGGTTTGCAATGGGAACTGGCAGCGAGGCGAGTGGAAGTGGGTGGGATAATGGGATAAGGGGAAGTGAGGGAGAGGGACATTACAGTGCAGCCAACCTACCCGTTATCGCCCGAATGCTTCTAGTAATAGCTTACTTCTCGGGAATAGAAAAGGGGGAGCGATCACATGGAATGATGCCTAGGGTGGTTAGATTCAAGAAGAAAAACTATCTACTCGTTCACTGCGTTAAATTATGAAATACAATTCTATGGTGAATTCCACATAAATATATGTAATGTATATAACTAGCAATATTTTCTCCATAAATTTTATAAAAGTTTTTTTTGTGAAAGTTTTCGCTCCCAAAACAACATTCCAAAGGGAAATATAACAATTGAAATCCCGTAACATTTTCTGTTATATTTAAGGTCATCCGAGTTCGTGCGTCCATTACTATTAATTAAAATTTGAAAAGGAAAAAAGGCCAGCAAGGGAAAGAAAAATCAACAGGTATTTCTTAAGGAAGTTACTGGCATCAGGTAAATAAATACTTAGATACATGCATAATGGTGATTATTATAATAGATGTCCAAAAAATATGTAAATACATCGAAAAGAATTCCGCTGCAGTTTTCCGAAACTTGCTTTAAAATTAAATATGAACGCAACGAAAAACTTCGAACCAAAAATTATGTATACCGATAAGTACTCCGAATTTTTCAAAGAAGGATATTTAACCAATAACGAAGAGAGTGTTTTCATAGTTGGCATTTATGATAATACGCCCGACCATAAGAACTCCAAAGGTTAGACTTTGAGAAAGGTGACAACGGCGGAAGGCGTTAGATTGAGAGAGGCGGAGGGGCTCATGTGGTGTGCATATTGCAAGGCGACGGATCGGGGGCAAGTGAGGGCGGGGGCGGAGGAAGGGGGCTATAAAGAACGGGATAGAGGCAGACGTCTGTGGGCGTGCGAGGGGAAGTGGGCATGACCCGTTTCCGCGGAATTTCATCCTGCGTCACTGTAACTACGGGATGTCCTCTGAAATTAATAATCGTCTGCAATTACGCCAAAGGATGATTTATCCGTGGAAAAATAGTTTCCTGAGGCGATAGAGAAAATGACAGATATTTGAGAAAACAGAAGCACATTACCTGAGCATGGAAAGGCCACTAAAATAGAAAGAGGATAATAAGGATAACACGGCGAAATTCCTATGAAATCAAACAAAATTTAGCAAAATCTAATTAGCAATCTAAATATTGAGTATCTATGTCTATGGAAGTACCTTGAAAGCCGCCTTTGGGCTGCATGTACCATGACTCTACTTCCTTAATCGATTATTCCTTTCGCGAATCCTTTGCGGAAAAAATGAATTCTTAAATCGATTCTTTCGAACATCTATTTCCATGATCTTCTTCGCAGTACCAGAACGGCCTATGTAAAAAGGATTAACGAATTATTCCCATCCTGAGTCCTGAAGCATTTGAGTAACACTCATTGATTTGTCATAACATTTTTTACGAAACGCATCGTCTTTTTCTAATTCTCGAATACAACACTTATCTGCAGTATCCCATAAACTATACGCAATTTAAGGAGAGGCCTGATCAACTCAACGTAACATCGCTAACGATTTCTTCACTCCAACAGACGGCTTGCAGGGTCCTTATGTCGGTGTAGATTCAACAATGTGAAGGCCTCCTCCGTACATTTTTCTCTAATGGTGGTACGCTATTGGTTCCCTTAAACCTAAATAGTTCAATAACAAAGTTTTATGGAAGAGACGAATTTAATCCCTCAGTAAACTCAGTATGAGCATTTCGCAATTACTTCCACTTGAAAAGATTAAGGGAAACCAACTTATTTAAACACGTGGGTCTGCTTCAGAAAAATCCGAAAAGATTGCATTGAACGCCCGAAGAGGTCGTGTGCGGCCTGGAGGCCTCAGTCTCGCCACCTCTTACGTTTACACATCGTCACTGTGACCATCGAGACATTTCAGTCTGAAATGAAATGTCTCCGTTTGGCGAAGTCGCAGAAATAGAATGATTAATGTGGAGGCGAAGCAGAGGTAAACGACTTAGAGGATTAAAAATTCTAGCTGATATTACAGTCCGTGAAAGGGACGACGACTGTTTTCCAACTTTCTTCTATTTCTGAATTTTCATAAGGAAAGGGCGCCAAAAATCTTCGCCTGAAAAGATGTTTAAGACGATTATAGCTGCGTGAGAAGAGAAACAGATCCAGTGAAAGCATTAACAAACAAATTTGTGTAAAATCATTTGCAGTAACCATTAAGAAATGCAGTAGGATACCGACTATTAGGGTTGCAGATTCATTGGGATTCTTAAATGTACGTGTACTTAAATATTGGAAATGAACCATACAGAGCCGCTCCCGGCCTATCTGCCGCCCGAGTGCAAACATATTTTGCTGCTCCTAATTAAATACCAAAACCATACATTTCCTGATTTGCAGGTAAAAATTATTTTAAAGAACTTTGAAAATACAATATTTTGTAACTTCGTTCCCCAGCTTACATTGGTCACAAAACATCAGTAACAATTAATTATGCATATTCCGTATGCTTAGTAAATTTTCAGCAAAGAAAATAGTAAATTATTAGCACTACGCAGTACTTACCAGTAACATTATTATCGCAGTACGCAAAACACAAAATGGTACGATTTGTATAAAAACTATTTTTCGCAACTAAATATGAAAGTTTCTAATAAAAATTATTTCTAATAATATACAGAATTAGATAGCAAAAAACTTTGATACAATCCACTAAACTAATATTCCCTTTTCGTTTTGAGTTATCCGTAGTCCTTTACTCTATATGTTTGCCAAACTTTAATTTCACCTCATAATTTTTCCTAGATGTTGCAAATAATGCTGTTGTAATAATAATTAGGGTTGGGTACGCATCTATTGCCGCCCGCAGGATGCCGCCGCCCGGGTGCGATGCACTCCTTGCACCCATAGGACGCCGCAGCTCTGGAACCATATGTACATTACATTCATATCCTTTAATAATATATAATCGTTATCGTTCACTCCAAAATTATTGAAACCTCTAGTTCGTAGATTTGAATTAATGTAAGTAACCCAAAAAGCAGTTTGCTTAACTGTAAAATGTAATTGAGTTATAATTCGATTAAAAAATGAACTATGAGTATTCATATGCTTATTTTTTTTGGAAACATGTTTAGTTATATTTCTTGATTTTTTAGACTTTTCGGAATGAACGGGAGTCTCAGTTCATTTGGCGATTAGCTGATAAAATGCAGACGGAATTTTGTATTCGGAACTTCTTCCGACGTTACCACAATTGCTACATTTGGAAATAAATAGTTTTGCGAATGTTGATACGCTAAAAAATAAAATTAACCAAAACTTTGACGATAATTTTCCCCTTATGGTGGAATAAGCTAGACATGTATGCTATCATCGTTATCTTGTCTTCCTCTTTAGGAAACTTCTCGATTTGATGAAGGAAAAATCTTTAAGTTTGACAGATCGCACCATCCATGGTATTTGTGCTTGATACTCCGCAGAATTTAATTACCCGGCGAATGGCGATTGGAGAACTTCAGTCGATTCCGATAACTTGAGCTTCCATTTCATTTTTTGGCTCGTTACTAATGCTCGCATTTTCATTCCAGAGCAAATATACCCAAAAGACGCCGGCATTGATTCCTCCCCGAATTAATCTTCTCTTGCGCGATTACCAGTGGAAAAAATGCAGTGAATCATAAGTGAGGTATAAGAGCATCCTACCCTTCCTACTCACCCAACCACCAGCCAACTTCGAAATTGCTCCGTTTTATTAAAACCTTCGACCTCAATCGCTCCAGACGAAGGGTTATTACGTCCAGATATAACGTCAATTGCCCGAGCACTATGTTACCAAAGGAAATAATTAAAACTCCGCGCGGGAACTATGAGGGTGGAAAATATTCCATTGGTGCGCCAAACCATTCTGTATCCATGGCATTTCTGAGAGAGTGGCTTTGATTAATTTAATTAGGGAGGATTTAACCTAAAATGAATGTTATTTTTTAATGGTATCAAAATTTTCTATCTATGACAACGGAAACTTCCTCCTGCAGTACGTTTTTAATCACATCGAAAAGAAAGCGAGAACTACGTATTCAATCACTCACTAAGCTTTCATTTTAAGGCATGTATACGAGTTATAAGAACGGAGATCTTCTTCCACATTTAGGTTCTCTTACGAGATTGAATATGAAGAAAACCAAATAGTAAAATACCGTCGATCATCACCTTCCAAGAAGGTCAAACAATAAATTTCAATTTAACATTCTATATACGTAGCATTTAGGTTTAACACCCTATGAATATTTTCTTTTATACATAATCACAACTTATTTCTTTCAATTTGCGTATCAACGCCTCTTTTTATCTATATATGTATTAAAACCAAAGGAAATGTTACCTTATGTCTGTGTGTGAGGTTGTGAACATACAACACCAACCAACGAATGAATGCATGAAACTGCAAATGGTATAAAGGATGCATTGATGATTATCTGACACAAATATAACAATTTAATTTGGGACAATTTTAATACTGGGACAAAAGATAGAAGCGGAGTGTTAATAAATATAACATTTAACTGGAGCAAGAAATTTATCTTTTTAAGGAATAGTTATTAAGGAAATATGCTACTCTTTTATGGAAGAATATAATTTTTATCGATTTAATAATAAAATAATCTTACAAAATATAAACCCTTTTTCTCAACCTCAAGGTATGTAAGAAAGGATTGTAAAGAAAGAAAATTGGATCACGGATGTTCATGAGATAAGATCCTATGGCCGAAGGGCCATGTTGCTGAAGAAAAACCTCTGTGTAAAGGAACCCTGAAAGTTCTTCTTACATGATTAATAGTGACAAGGACTAATGCTGTCCAAGGATAGTCCTTAAGTTTAAGTATTGCATGTATCTTAAATTTAAAGTTAAATATTTTGTTATGATATATTGTGTGTGTGTACTCATTGGTAGAATATATCAATGGTATCGTTACTTCGGATATTTCTGTAGGTATAATTCATAGCTGTTTAAATTGTAAATATAATAATAAGCTTGTAAATAACGATAGGCGAAGATGTTTTGTATGACAAATTTTTGGTTGATATGTATGTAAGACAGAAAGATTGTTTGTATTAATCATTGTCTAAGGTATTAGTTAGTCAAATTAGTGTTAGTATCGTATTAGTTGTCAAATTAGTGTAAGTTAGCGTCGCCACCTGACTCAGCGTTTAACTGCGACGGTAATGTATAATAAATAAACNTTTAAGTACTGTATGTATTTTAAAGTTAAAGTTTAATATTTTGTTATGATATATTGTGTATGTGTACTCATTGGTTACTTCGGAGATTTATGTTAAATTGTATAATTTATAGCTGTTTAAATTGTAAATATAATGATAGAGTAGTTTGAAATAACGATAGGCAAAGATGTTGTTTGATTTTGATAGATATGTTTGTAAGACAGTAAGTTTGTTTGAGTTAATTGTGTCTATTGTATAAGTTTGTCAAATTAGTGTAAGTGCGTAAGTGTAAGAATAGTGCGTCGCCACCTGACACAGCGTCTAACTGCGACGGTAATGTATAATAAATAAATAAATAAAAAAGAATGAATTAAATATGAATCAATTTTATCAAATTCACGTTAGCTGCCAGTGCTTATTACTTTACAATTAAGTAATTTTCGAAGAAAGCTTGGGGGGAATGTCCTTAGATCATATACAATAAATTCGCAATCCAACCCTTCCACTTGAAGAAAAAGGATAGTCTAGTTAGTCTGATATTCAGTTCAATATCGCCATTTCCCTTCTGCGAACGTTCTTGAGAAGAGTATTCGCAGCTGCAAACCCACATTCTTGAACCACAATGGTCACTAGGTAGACATGACCCATTTCGCTTGAGCATTTAAAATAATCCTCCGACACTGCATTCGACCACACGAAACCGTCTTACTCTGCTACCGCTTTCCGGAGTTAAGGCGAGATTCTACGCGGACCCCACCATTCCTTAGCAGAGAAGGATGAAAGCGAGAGGGTATTAGAGAGATCTCATGCATATTCAGGGACGCGGTCATACCTTCCTGCTATCACTGCATCTCCGGAAAGGGTTATAAAGCCGATTATCCGGAAGTTTACTTCTCTCTACTCAAGAACTAATCGCAGATTTACTCTGGTGCCAATTTTATATCCAAAGGAAATAGAAAGAGAAAGGAAAACTGAATAAGGTGGATGAGCCTCTTCTTCAAAACTCCCGTTTCTAAGGAAATCGGAGTCTACAATAAAAGTGCAGCACATAATATATGTAACACGTATTGTAACATTAGACTTATTATGGGAAAGGAAAAGGTGTTAGAATCTGTACATTGAGGTGCGTGCCATAGAACCCTTGGATAAAAAGATGTGCAAAATAGCCACACGACTGGGACTCGAACCCAGGTCTTCCACTTTCCGGGCTGCTATTCTAACCATTAAATGACCCCAATGCATTCCCATTACAGTACGTGAGAGACGAGGCATGGTAGTTCGGCGGTTAGAATAACTTTCCAGAAAGTGGGAGACCTGGGTTTGAGTACCAGTCATGTCGCTATTTTTTATATCTATTTATCCTTAAACTTCATATATTCTTAGAGAAATTACTTAATGAAAATGTCCATATATTTTCAAGAATGATTTGTAATGATCACTTCTTCTTTGAGGATTAGACATTAAGTCAGTTTTGACTTCACTTTCACTGTCTGGTCCAAGGTCTTCCAATGCTTTCCTTACCTAGATGCTGTCAACCCATAGCTAGGGAATATCCTTTGGAAATCCTTCTCTGGGAATCTGTAACACCTGTTTTTACCACCTAATTTACAGTTTGAGCAACAAAATAATAAGAACAATGAATTAAACTAAAATTTTGAGAGGAGCTGTAGTAGGTATTTAAATTCAGCATTCGAATGTACCACTCTTGTGTGAAATTATAGTAAACACATAGAATCGTTTTCCTTTTAGAGTGATAGAGTTACAAATAGTGCAGTGATGTTAGATTACTTTATTCAGATATTTATTTTCTCATTATGTAAAACGTGAAGAGCAACCAAAAAAAGAAGAATTTAGATTAGGCAAAAATTGAGCACGACAGTCTCCCGTTAACGATATTACATGAAACGTTTATACCGTATGTGTCGTATTATCCTATATGCGATTTGCTTAGGTTCAGACGAGGAGCTCAACTTTTAGTAAGATTGTGAAATTTTTCCTCAGATACTACAATTCTTACATTTATCACAATAAAATGGCACTTTAAAAGTTAATTGGTGACGAGTTCATGAGGAAATCGCACCCCCTTGGCAAGCACTTCTCCCCCTTTTTGAGAGTTTATGATCCAACCCAAGCTCCTGCCAACGTTGGAGGAAGTAGTGGAGGAGTTACAGAGAAGAAACTACCACTAAATGGAGATAGAGCAGATAGTAAATGTCAAAGTTATGAAGTACTAGGAATGAAGATATAAGCAGAGAACAGTGTGGCCTGGAGAGCTGCAACAAATCAATCTTCGGATTGATAACACTTGATGATTCTATAGTACTGGAAGGTTTCAGTAGTTTTCCTTTATCTGGTTTATTTCCTGTTGCTTGCCAATATTTTCTCCTGCGACACACCGATAAGCGACTTGCAGCGTATCAATGTAGAAATAGATAAATATATCCTCTTTATAGATAACTTGAGTTCCCAAATTATTTAAGTGGTTATCTTGATTATTTAATTTTATATTAATTTTTAGCAGTTTTAACTTAGCTAGTTCGATATTTGAAGCCTCGGCAGTGAAATGTTATGGCACTCTTTTGCTATGTAGAGGTCAAGGGTTCGATTCCATGTCACGGCAATCCACCTGCCAATTTTCATGGATAGCAGCCTTAAACTGAGAGCTATTATTATTAGAAATATTTTGGTTCCAACTGTATTTAGTCCAACGAATTGGTAAAAAATAATCAAACATTCGCTTTTCTCTTTCGGAGACCATTATTCTATCTTTATTCGGAATTAGATAATTAATTACGAAAAAAGACAGGAAGAGGAAATAAGTTAGCGCCTTCCTTTAGACGCAGTTAAAACATCTCAGGAATCTTGTTAGTAGAGATAAGGAGGAGCAAAGGGAAGGCACAAAGCCTTTTTAAATGAACCGGAAGAGTGAGCGGCAACTTCAAAAGACGCGGCCGCAAAATCAATGGCTCCGGGGACATAAAGTTTGATAGAGATGAGTAGGGAGGCCTAAAGGACCAAGGGGTTCTTCCGTGTTCCCAAAATGCTTCCAGTGTCCCCTCCTTCAGAGGGATGCTAACTTTGTGATTAAATAAGGAGCTTCCAAGTATTCCGCGGTTTCTTCGTCGGAATGCGAACTTCCAGATCCAAATAACAAGAACCACCCTCACCGGAGGTTATCAGGAATACGTCGCTAAAGTTAGTTGGGAAGAACTGGGTCTTAAAAGCACCTATCTTCAATACACGTTTAATGTACTTCTTTAACTTATTATAAAAGGAAAATTTAACGAAGAGGAGCAGTTTTAAAGTTTTTTCCCATTTATTTCTTTAACCAAAGGCTGTGACGGAGGCATCTGAGAGACCAATTATGTTCTAAATTTAATTTATCATTATATTTCCCCTGTTTATTGCTTAATCACGTGAGTTATGTAATAAAAACTCACGAGTATCCATTCGCAGATAGACATTCTGTGGATATAGAAAGTATTTCTTTTCATATTTAGTTATATTACCCCATTAGTTCTGACATCCTAAAGTTCTAACGAGTTTAGTTTCTCGGTCGCCACAGATCCAGTAGCAGTAACCCCACCATTCTCTTTGCCACTGTAAGATGAACATCAATTCCAGCTATTTGTAACTATTAAATCTTCCTACATTAGCTTTTACGGTTACTGGCGCATAAAAGCATATTTTTTGTTAAAATAAGAACGTCATAATTATTTTATGCCAAGTCATATTTCGTGAGAAAACACCTAATCCTTTAATTATTCTAAATTAACGTTTTCCTTAAAGGTAAAATTTCTGCCAATAATAAATAAATGAAAAATATTTTAGATATGATTATACGCCATAAAAAATCCATTAGTTCAAAAAGAAACAAAACTTTAAAAATAGATACGAAAGACTAAGGTTCATTAAAGAAAACGGTAAAGTTATCGCTTTGGCTGAAGCCTGAAAAAAAAAGGTTTCTTGAGCTCCGTGCGATCCTTTTAAACTGTTTTAAATTCATTTCCGCCATTATTACTCATGAAATTTCATTTGTTATTACGTTGATAAAAGTGATGATTTTCCTTATTAAAAACCCTTGCATCCGTACTTGAAATTCTTATTTCAAGATTTTCGAAATTGGTATTAAAGACAAGAAAAAATGCAGAATGATGGATATCCACATAAAATGATGATCGATAGATGATCTAGGAACAGGAAAAGAAAAATCCCCAAGTAAACTAACCTCATAGGCGACTGTTTGTCCCATGAATTACGCTCATCTGCGTCATCTCTTAACGTTTTCGCTTATGGCTGAAGCGCATTAGAGAGACAATGAAGATCAAAGTCAGCCTGCCGTTTCGTTTTATAAGCTGTCGAAACCAAAAGAGGTTATCAACTCTGATATCGACGGCTTCCATAATGAAAAGATACCTCCATTTACCCCTCCATGCATGAAAATGTCATTGGCAATTCTGTAGAACATAGAGTGAGATGTCACACAAAAGAGAAAAATCAAAGGAAATTGAGCTAAAAGCTTTTGGAATATTTTGCAAAGGGCAATTCAGGATCTTTTGAGAGCTTTTTGGAAAACTGTACTCAACTTTAAGATGTTTTTAGAGGCCTGAGGATTTTTTACGATTTAATAACATGTTAAATGCACAATCAACAGTTCTCCATGCACATGTACTATTATTATTACTAGAGAACTACTCCAACAATAATGCATTTCCTTCATAGTATTTGTAAATTTTGGAACAAAAAAGAATTGCCTCCACTTAGAAAAATCTAAATCTTGCCATTCACTTTATATTGGCCTTAATTTCCCAAGTGTTTTAGCAAGAAAATGCAAGAGCTTGGATTAACAACCATTTCTGTTGCCAACCGTCGTGGCACGCGTTGTTTATAAAATCTACAAAATTTTCGTATTCTTGTTCGGATATTTCAAGTCTAAAGCGATATTTCACAGCCAAAATAAGAACCTTTGCTTAATTATATCTTCAAGAACTTGTTTCGACGTGGTAGGACCATTGTTTCTAATTATTTTTGCAAGGAAAAAAAACGCGTCAATCGGTCAAAATGAAATTTACATACATTTCTTATCGAAAGGTTTCGAGTCAGCTGGAGTCGACCTATGGATTCCTTGGTAAAAATTGCGATGCATAATAGTCCATTGGCCCTCTAATGAATTCATAAATTTCACATTTATATCTCATCGAGATGTACGTGAAATTGATATTCTGTTAATCGCTACAATGTATTTCTTATGGGGTGATACTGACACAGACAATTAAACATATAAATTTAAAAATATACAGATTTATAAATATGTACACGGTGGTGATTTAATGGTAGGTAATTTTACTCTTACGACAAGGTTGGGCCAAAATGGCTTCTCTTCACCTAATTTTCTGATATATTCAATGATAATTTTAAAATAATAATAAAAAAATGTCTTTAATTGCCTTACATCTAGAAAAATAAATCATACACAAAGAAACCGACAAATATAGATAATCGATAGAAACTAATAGACACAAAGAATAATTATTAGATATATATACAAATAAATACCATAGCTTTGGGTTGTGGGGAAAAACTCCTCAAATAGAGGTTTACGTAGAAAAACCCAGGATGCGGGAAAATGCACACGCAGGAAGATGAAAAGTGCTACGTTCACTTAGGTAACACATATTACGAATTCAAATTCTGAGAAAATATTTACATTGAAAGGAAACTATTTCACTCTATCGCATAAATAAATTTATTGATTTCAGCATAATCAACAATAGTAATGTTGAACCTATGGTGCACTGAATCCAGAGATTTTTCAAGATAAATTCTCATAATATAATCAGCCGATGAATAATAAAGATTGTATATATTATAACCGTTAGTTTTTTTGCATTATTATGTCCCATAGTGCATTACTGTATGTTTATGGCGCATATCAAACAAAAATGAAATAATTGAACTAAGAACATGAATTGAAATGTGAACTATGGGAATAATCTACGAGCATGTAAGGTTGGAAATCCTTGCTCCATATAGGATATAGGTATACTGTAGTTACAGTAGTCACAAATATAGTATAACTACATAGAAGAGGGGTAGTAGTACACAAATAGAGTAGTCGATAAAACGAATATAACAGAAAAAGCTATCAATCACGTAATTAAAATGTTAGCAAGTCATTGTAAATTTAAATTAATAAAAATATACGATAGAGTTAGGATTTCATATAAAGATTACGAAACTAGTTCATAATCACAAAATAAGCTCAAATCTTTTTATCAAACTGCAATAATTTTAACTTTACGTACCATAGATACCTTATAAATAAAATTCGATAACATACTGCGGATTCTACTAGTTCCGCAGTTGAAATTTCATTTTCAGACCATTATCGTGTCCAAATTTCATCGCAATCCTTCATATCATTCCCGTTTTATCCACAGTGTGATCGGTACCGTTAAGGCCCAATTTTACGAGTTTCCGTGATGAAAGCTGACTCCCACGCTTCGTGCTTTCCACCTGAACCCGCCGCAACCCTTTAAATCACGTACACATGCGAAATAAAAGATAGGCAGTTCTCATTAACACAGAATCGCTCCTTCACTTCGCTGATGGTACGCGAACAAACCCTTTGAGCGATTTCCCGTCTAGATCACCTCCGAATGACCTCGGGGACAGTTACCAACAGGAAATCCCATTTCCTCAAACAGTACGAAGTTGGCATGCAGAACAAGTCACGGAGCTGCAAGCCCTCCCTTAATTTGGCCACTCTCACTGAGACCCGCGCATCGCCCGAACCCGAGCGCCGCCCGACTTAATAAACATCCCTCGAAAATCCTTCGCCCGACATTCCGCAACCTCCGACCTTGAACTCTTGACATGTATCTCAAGACACGTAAAGATATCACATTCCGACACCCGTAAGGCAGAGTCAGAGAAATATCTCTCCGTGACGTGGAACAAAAGAACGTCGCTGGAGAACGGCTAACGACTCCATCAAATTTCACCGAGAGAAAAAATAATGCGATGGAAAAGGGAGCAGTACCCGTCCTTTCTCCATATATCTCTTTCTTTCCCGAAGTCTCGTGAAAACCCATCCCTATGAGTCCTATGAGTCGGGAAGTATTACACAACCCCGCCCACATTTCCCACCCCCGCATTCCATCCCCAACTGCCGGGAAAGTTAATTCCCACGGCGCCTCTTAACTGGGGGAGAGTGATAGAGATAGAAGATAGACGGAAAGCTGCCGGAAGACTGAAAGAGAGGAGGGAATAAAAAAAGCTCCATGCCATATCACTTAAAAAGGTTTTCCCAATTGTTCCGAGTTCTCTACCGGGGGGAGGGAAGAAAACAAAAGACTGTGGAAGTGGGGTGAAGAGGAGGAAGACGCTCCATGAATCATTCCTCTCACCCAGGATTCAATTTCCTTTCGGATTCTTCCATTTCGCGTCTTCCTTGGACCTTTTACGCTCTTCAACATCTCTGCTCTTGCTACAAGTCGTGCTTTCGCGAAAGCAAGCTTCCCTCCCCCTCCGCGGAACCGCAAGAAACTTTCCCGCCCTTTCCTGATTTGCGCCTACAGTTTCATCCGCCCTGATTTCTCCCTCCCATCATCCTAGCACTATTTTCAATCTTCCTGTTTATCTCTCTATCTCTGTTTTCCATCATTCTCATTTCCTCTCTATCGGTATCTCACTCCGGTTTTCCCATATAAAATTTCACATTTATCGGTTTTAACTGTCTGTTTTTTCACAACCGGTTTGCCTAAGAAATCCACCCCATTTATTTCTCGCCTAGCTATCACGAACCTCCTCCCTGCACCCAAGTTTTTATTTCCAAAGCATATATAAAAAAGTGTTTCTTCATATGCCGACTTCTGGCAAGTCAACCAGACGATAATTCCCGAGGAGAACCGGACATGAAAAAAGTGTAACGGGACAGGGACACGAACTAGCTCATAATTACAAAAAAGCTCAAATCTTTTTATCAAACTGCAATAATTTTAAATTTACGTAACATAGATACCTAATAAATAAAAGGCGATAACATACTGCGGATTCTACTAGTTCCGCAGTTGAAATTTAATTTTGAGACCATTATCGTGTCCAAATTTCAGCGCAATCCTTCATATCATTCCCGTTTTATCCACAGTGTGATCGGTACCGTTAAGGTCCAATTTTACTTGCCGCCTTTAAACCCTGTCAAGCGTTTCCTTACTTTCCCCAGAGCCATTGTCATGGCGAGTATTGTTCATTATAATTCTACATGAAAATTCTTGTTTTCAATATTTAGCACTGATTTATGAATTATAGTTATAAATCCCATAAAATACTACGAAACGCAAACTAGACAATCACTTCCACTTTATAATAGCTACACCTAGGAATTAATTAAGAACTAAGACATGGTTGATATGAAGTTTGATTTGGAATCATAATTAGCAATTCTAAATTGAGTGGTCACATCATATTTCTGTCCCAATTTTGATTACTCGTACAGCAGATCCTCCTGAAGATAGTCAAGAAATATTGAGAGGATTTTTTTTATGCCAAATTAGAAAAATTTCTATTCCATATAACGACAGGACACTTGGTTATAGTACAGAACTAAGTGTGAAATACTTTGATATCGGAAACCTACCAAGTTATAATAAAACCAGAAAACAATGAAAAGGGTTAAGGTGACTTTACACGTAAAGGTGCGCACTTAGAAGAATTCCCAAGTTGAGTCGGACAAAAGGAAAGAACCTGAGAAAAGTCCTGAGGGACCGGGACTCGAACCCGGGTCTCCCAATTTCCGGTTGTTTGCTCTATCTATTTTGAGTATAGCAACTGATATTACACGATTTGTGTTACAAAAAACATTGCATTAACTAGTTTATCTATTCTGAATAGAGTAACCAACTAGAAATCGTAAGACTTGGGTTTTGCTAGGGACAGTTGTATACGTGAAGCCTGTTACGTATCCCGAAATTTTCAGAATGTCACAAAAGACAATGAATCAATAGATATCTACGTATTTGAAATACTGCCCTCAAGAAGCAGCAGTTTAGCAGTTTTGAAATGATAATAATCTCCTTTCACATTCGGTCTACAAAGATTTACACAATTATCTACTACAATCTACAAAGTTTTTGCATCATAGCTAGGAATTACGAACGAAATCTCGTCTCTCTCTTGCATTCTACATCAACGTATTTCCCCCACTTCATTTCCCCCCTTTCTTCATACCGAAAACAATTAAAAAGGAGGTTCTTAACTCCGAAATCATTCAGACCACGAATCTTGGAGACTATGGCGTCGAGAGGTGGATCAATCAGAAGGTTTTCCCCTTCCAAAGCGCAAGTTTCTTATCTCTGGCCCGTTATGGAGTTTGGAGCAAGAAGGGGCGGAGTGTCGGAATTCTTGCGATTACTTCGCCTCCTCGTGAGATTCTTTGTTATGAACTCGCTCCGGAGCAAAGGAGTCTGAAAGCGGATTTAAAGATAGTTCCGTAGCGAGACGTGTACGAGTCGATTTTTGCGGGAAGAGTTGAAAGCGTTTGCGAGTATCTCGCTGTTTCCCTTTTTGTTGCGTTGGAAAAAAAAGAGACCGAGAGTCTTCTCCTCTGAGAGACTCGCGTGGGATTCATTAACGAGGAGAGTTGGTGTCACGCGACGTGAATATCATGCGATGTATTAACCGCGAGGGTTCATCTCTGCGTACGTTCTTCATAAAGCAGCAATTTGATTTTAAGGATGCAGCATAAAGCAGTGGGAGATGGTAATTCAAGAAGAGTAAACGGACATTTAATGAGTAAATGTTACCCTTATTTTAAAAGCGGGGTAATGTGTTACGTTACGTACGAAGTATCAAACTGGAGGAGCAATTATACTTCTTATACCGATAAAAAAAGCCGGATAAAAATTAATGAATTATGCTTACAAGCAATTGCACGGGAGTATGTTTTCAAATAAAGGTGCGATAACTTGTGTACTGGTAAAATAATGATCACAGTGCAGTTGTTTATCAAAAATATTTAGTGAGTTGTTCAAACTTCAGCGTTTTACTCCACCGTTCATATTTATTAATTTCTTATCAGGATAGGAGTTTAGAACGAACTTTGCACGAATCGTCCAGTGGCTGAAAAACCAAAGAAAAAATGTGGGATTGTAACAGACATTCTATTCTGTGGGGGAATACCCCGGACATTTGCTCTGCGTGATAGAAAAATTAACCACATCATCCACCCGAGAAGTGGAAGGCCTGGGTTTGAGTCCCAGCTACATATACAATTTTGTAAGGTTTGTGAGGTTTTGTAACTTTGTAAGGTTTGCACGGTAAACACTTGCATCATTAAAGTAGAAAATAAATGTTGACAGCAAACAACAACAATTCTACTTAAATCCGCAAAAAAATAAGACTATTTCTATAATGGAAACAGGGTAGGAGACAATAATCTCATGTTTTGGACTTAAGTTATAGTTAAGTCATATTTTGTTCATGCATTTCAAAAAATCAAGGATATATTCCACTAGGTTTTTATAAATTTAGTTCGTTGCTACAATAAGAAAAGGCAATTTTGATAAATGTGCAGCTTCATCTTAAGTCATATTTTTTTCATGCATTTCAAAAAATGAAGTATATATTCCACTAGGTTTTCATAAATTTAGTTCGTTGTTACAATAAGAAAAGGCAATTTTGATAAATGTGCAACTTCATCTGCATTGCAGATGTTAACAAGTATTGTTGCGTTTAGGAGCTAAATAAACGACTAAAACAGCAGCAATGTGGTCATTAAAGTAAACGCGAATAGAAGTCTAAATCCTTGAAAATACAGTTCGCGCTTCGTAGATAAGCCTTGCCGCAGCTCAACCTAACTTAAGCCAATGGGTCCTTAGGGTACATGCGAAGCAATGTAGCCAAGAATGAGGTTTCAACAACTATAGTAAACGCTACTACATAGCCGCATACTAAGACTTAGTAATGTGCTTTGACATTCGGAAGGCTCAAGTAGTTGAGATAAAATAATGGTGAAATTCCTTTGAGACGTCTGGCTATCTCGGAAACCGGTTACGTTATTTTTTTTCACGGCAAACGATATCGGGCTAAAATTGTATTAATTGTAACTGTTTGACGATGTAATATCTTGGCCAAAATATGCTAAATAGTATTATTTGGGTGATTATTGTTTTAAATTCAACAAGTTTAAGTATTTACGGTCCTGTATACATGTTTTGAACGAAGACTTCAAAGCAATCATGTAATACAATCTAAAAATCCTGATTCTCACGATTATCGATACAATTTTTAAGTAAAATATTACATTACCAAACGACGAAAACCTTCCATTCGAAAATGGTGAGATTCTGCGTAGCATTTCAAGTTAGTTTTCCACCCGTCTCATTGGATGAGGAAAGAATCTACAGGTTTTAAACGAAAAGGGCGGTAAATATGCATTCCTTCAATATATCGCAAGAATTTCGTTGAATGAGGGAATATACAGAATCATATGGAATAGTACAGCTTATTCATAACTGAAAGTTACAAAAAAACGCCGCATTTTGAATAGAGCTCTTGAATACTACAACTGCGTTCAGAAATTGGTTTCGGGACTGAGCCCATTCTTTCAACTTAGTCGCTCAATCAGAAAGGCAATACCACTGACATTCACAATAGACCAAATCCCGCATATGTTCCGTTCAGAAAGAGACCGGTGAATCACGAACGCAAACGACTCTCTGTCGAGAGACAGAATGTTTCCATCGCAGTATCCTTTTTCTTTATTGTCAGTCCTCACTGACCCAGCAACCATTTTTACCTAAGATCTTGAAACTTTCCATCGACTAAACTTTAACCTGCAGAATTTGTTCTACAACAAAACCATTATTTGACGCTTATCGTCAAGCAAAATCAAGCTGTTTGGGCCTGTCCAAAGGCATGACTCACATTAGTCTGAAAATGTCTCCTACCTAAACCAAGAAGAATGAATGCTGAAAACAGGAAAAACTCCACGTATTGTTTTCGTGCTAACGCCTTCCCAACTTTCAGGAAGAATATACAACCGGTAATTTTTAAGCGAAATTTTTAATAAGTTTACATTTGCAATCAAATAAATCTGCCGCTACACACCTACAAAATGAAAATTGCAAACGATTTATTTTTAAACCCGAAGCTCACTGGGTAAAAATATAATCGGGAAAAGAATTCCACATACATTATATGTATTTTATTTGGAAAATTAAGTCAATAAGCCTTAAGCCTTGGAGAATAACTTCCTCTTGGTAAACGATACACTTAAACTGCGAACGAATAGCTTACATATATTTCCGAAATGCTAAATATTTCATGCTCTCACAGATCTCTGGATACAAGCAGTTTCTGTGAGAAAACGTAATTTTAACGATGAACTCCGCTGCAGCCTTAGGAATCTATAATTAACAGTTTCATAGAGATAGATATGCATTTATCTATTCAATTATTCAGCTGATTACTTATGTTCTTTAGGTTTTTAATCGATCGAAATTTTGAGAGGAGCTGAGATGCATCTCTAAAAACTCGCAGGTTTTCCATTCCTCCTTCTCGTGAGACTTTGGTTTTATTTTTTCCGAAACCTAAATTCAGACTTAGATTTTTTTAAGCTTACATAATATTTCTTTTCTGTTCTTTATTTTTCTTTTCTGTATCTCCTCAAAGCTACCTCTTTCTTTAAAATTCAATGATAAAGGTTTATATAAAAGAAGGGACTGAGAATGCTCAAACTCGCCTTTCAATAAAGACGAATTATTATTATTATGATCATCATCATTATAAGTTAGCTTACTTACCCTTGAAGTGTTGCTAAGGACAGACAGCTTAATCGTAGTCCTATAAATCGCTGAAAGAATCGCAACACATTATTATATAAAACGCACTCTCTAAAGGTACTCTTATGGGTACATAAATAAATTACGCCTACAAGAACACACCCTCCCGATTCGGCAGTCTAGAAAACCACCTACCGACTCGAACCTAAAAGCACACCCAAGCCGCTTTGTACCTCGCAGCCATCGCTTTCCTCACTTGGCCCCACTCAACTCTCATAGCTCTATCCCATTTACCACAAAAAACACATCCCTCATCCCGATACCCCCCACTACACTTCCAAAGACAATAAGTGAGAAGTTGGCAGGTGCATTACTGGCGGAGAGAGGCCTGGAAGTAAAGAGGGAGGTTAGGGAACTCCTTAAAAGATTCAGGGCACGAGGGTTGGCGTAGGAAAGGGGAATATAAAAGAAAATCGAAGTATTTACGAGAAGGTCCCCTTCGTCGCCTATTGAGAAGGGAGCCGAAGGAATTTCTTGGACCGAAAAACGGTGGAAAGGGAAAGGAAATGTGTATAATGAAAGGAGAGATTGAGATGTAGGCCAAAGGAAAAGCTATAGAACCTGCGAAAATAGATAGCGGCAAGGAATGAAATAGTTTCCGGAACGGAAGGCTATTGAGCCTGATCCTTGCTTTCTGCTGAAAAAGAAGGGAACAATGGAAACGTTCTACGGTTCAGGTAACATAAATTTAACCTCAGGTCTGCATTCTAAATTGAAGGTTAGAGTTTAAATCGGGCCTTGAGTCATAGCGTATCTTTCAGTTACTTTAGGGTATGTAGATAGCTAAGGAGCGTTTATCTAAGAGATACGCGAAATGCAATGAATAGCAAGGTAGCGGAATTGTATGTACCGACCATTAGCCAGCAAGTGGCCTTTTATGATGATCATGATTATGTATTTTCCAAAAACGAATTAAAGCTCAATTACATGGATCGCAAAAAATAATAGGTTTCCAAGAATCTGTACCCGCTAAATGCTCAAGACTTGTATAATATCTTTAACTTGTTCCGGTGATTTCTAAGGCACATAACCTGTTGTACTCGATAACATTACTAGGAGGATAATTTATTTCCGTTAGTTCCTATAAGAGAAATTAAAAACTAAGCTTATAATTCCCTGCCATCTAATAATAATACGTTTTTTAAGGGCAAGCTAAAAAATTCTTACATTTATCTCTTTGTCAATAAAGATTTTAAAAGAAGGGCCTTTTGGAGTTGAACGAAAAAAAATAAAAAAAGGGAATATTACCTCAGTAAAAAATCTACGTCTTTATTTAATGGAAACTGAAGGGGTGCACATAATATCAGGAACGTTTTTTTGTAAATTTGAATTCCGTATTATTAAACTGTTACTTCAAAAGTTAGCCAAAATTTTGGAAGCGTATTTAAGTTTTATTAGCGCAATGTTCTGAAAAGTTTGACTATTCGTTCATCTGAAACGCAATGAATAATAATGAGACCGAAATTTTCGAACGTAATCAACATGATTCGAGCTTATTACGTGGAACACCAGTTAACAAATGAAAGCATGACTTCGCATTTTCATTTATTAATAAAAGTTTTCACCTACTGCCGACGAAACTATTACGCTATTTCCATAAAACAAACTTAATTTCGAAGTTAATGCTTACAGCGATATATGAGGCAACGATCACGCAGCTTGTCTTTCGCAATTTTCGGAAGGGAACTGCATATTTTTAGAAGTTTCTCAATCATAAGAGGGTGTTCCATTTTCAGGAGTCGGAGCTCTACAGTGTGATGTTTGGCCCGAGGGGAAATATACCTTTAAGGATAAAGTTTGGTTTTTGATCCGTTTCCTTTTGTGGAGGAAAAATTCTTGGGTAGAATGATTCTACAAATATCGATACAGATGAAGTTTACTGATGTCAGTTTTGGGCAGCCTTTTATCATAATAAGTTCACAATTTAAGAAAGATTTGCAGGAATTTGAATATTTAACGAGACAGAGAATAAAAAATATGCAATTTTATCAGCAGAAAGTATAAATTTTAAATTGGCAATTCGTACCGTAAACGAAGTAAATAGTGATAAAAGTCTTGAAGAAACGATGAAATGTAGCATATTTTCCAATAGCTGTAGATTAAAGTAATCGAGAATAGGGAATATTGCTTCACGAATATGGTGCATGTTTTTAAATGTAGACGAGAACCTTTAATCCATTTCGGAACAAATGTTGTCTACGATAGAGTTGGAGAAATATACAATGTGTTGCAGAAGAAATAAAGAGTGACAATAGACAATAATAAAGTAAATTATCTTGGATATAAATGAAGTAAATTATCTTGGATAAACATTAAGCAAATTATCCTGGATATACATGAAGTAAATTATCTTGGTACGACGTTTAACTTACACGTCCATTCATTCGAAAGAAAATTCTTCATTCTCATTTTATCTTCTAAACATTTTTGATTTTGCAGAAGTATATTTGTACCAAGTATTCATCCAAGACAATAAATATTTAAAACTTTTCATTGTCTCCGCATAAAAACGAATCAGTAAATGACAGACAAGCAAACTTCAACCTCCTTGATGTCGGAATAAAGCTTAAGATGATTTACTTCACCGAGAAAATTATTTAAATGATAATCAGCGGCGACTTAACCAAAGGTGAATGTAGTTCCTCCAAGTTGCTTCAACAGCTAGGGAGCAATGCACTCAGTCTATCCGCATAATAGCCAAAAGTAAGCTTCTATATGGTATAAAAGAAGTCCTCTCGAGATAAAACTTTGAATACCGCATTACCTTCAACAGCGAGAACAAAGCTGAAAACGAAAAAAGCAGCAAAATTCTATCTAGGTCCAACGTATGTACAAAGACCGGGGAAGAAGTGTAAGGATCCTTGTAAATTTTTTTACTATCTTTAGAGTGCTCCATTATCAACTATAACGTAATATACGGCTTAAAAAGTTCTTCCCTGAACTCTATTTGCCAACATAAAAGATGCCCATCTTTTACAATTAATGAAGCAATTCTTTCTTTAATTGCAAGGATATAATAAAAACGTTATGTATTATAGTATTCTGGAATTGTAAACCATTTATATCTATTAATAAACTTGCAAGTCCTTTATTTTTTTCAGCAACAGAAGAGGTATTTAAACTTTATTTTCTGTAATATCAGATTACTCGATGCAGCAGAAGGCTCCTTATTTTAAGCATCCAAAGCTCGAGCAACAATTCTTTTCTTTCCATCCTCTGAGAATGTCGCAGATGTTATGAATAACATAACTGTTTACCAAGTCCACATTTGAATGGAAATGGTAAATAATTTACACTTTAGACCTCATACGATTTAATATCAATTTTCTGCTACATTTGATTCCGAAAAATATCATGAAATAAAGAGACCTGGAGGGGGAGACAAAATTTTGATTTTTAATATTTCAATATCAACATAGACTCTAATGGTGATGTACATTTCCATTAATATTTATGATTTGAAAACAATATAACTGTGCAACAAAAAGCTTCCATACTTGCTCAGTTACAATCAGGCAAATGACGTTAATAATTCAAAATCACTTTCAAATTAAAACGGTGACATAATTAATATTTAATAGAACTCGATCTCAATTCAACTAGCGTGATTTAGTTCATGAATCGATATATGATATTTTTTTATCATGGATGGAACGAAAAATTATATTTCTAAAAATTGGATATTTTCCTGATAATTGGTAAAATTTAAACTTGCACCACATCCCTCAAACATATATGTTCACATATCTTAATTATAGAAGTAAAGAAAAATAAAAAATTTAAAAATTGAATATTTTTTGATGATTGTGAAAATTCAAATTTGCTCCACATCTCTACGACATTTCTCCAAATTCAGCTAAAAATTAAATCCCTCCTTTTTGAAGACTAATTACCGGGATTGGATTGGGCGAATTTTAATATTTAACGAGGAGTAACAGAAAGGATCAATAGTCGAAATTTAGGTCAATTGGTGCAGAGGGATTTCACTGGAAGACTTGAGCAGTATTTTTATTCGCTAGATGTCGTGACTTACTCCATGCCAGTCTATAGAGAGCATGTCATGATCTTAATTAACAGGATGTGGGTATTTTATTATCTAGGAGCACCTTGGATTCCGTGCAATATTCTCATAGAAGTGTTCCGTGCTTTTTTCGAACAAAATTGCTCAAGAAGCTCATAACATGGAGAGTGAAATGGGAGATGAAATCGGTTCTGAATTCGTAAGAAACACAAACAAGCTTCAACTGAGAACATGTGCTGATATGGATTTATCAATAAGATTATCTCAAATATAAAAAATCATGACGTATACATATATTCTACGTTTTAATGAAAAAATAATCCGTAAAATGAGTGAATTCTAAGATACATAACGGAAAAGAGTATGAATAAGACCAGAAATTTCCGGATTGATACAAATATTGGAGGATCTCATTGACAGCATATCTTACTTATGAAAAATTACTGAAGTTTTTAAGACGAAAAGTCCAGTTTTATTTAGTCAAAATACCGATTATACGTCGTACATAGGATATGCAAGTTTTGGAATGCGATCACTCTTTGGTTTGCAATAAAAGATATCAACAGTTGAATATATATGGCATCTTAATCATTATATAAGGAAACGGAGATGTGGAAATCACTTACACTACAATTTCAAACTCGCCATGTTAGTAAGCATTGAGGAGTTAACGGTGCCTTAGAAATATTAATGGTGTAAAAGATATGTATAACCTAAGCTTAAATTTCACGTTGTCAATTATTTTGGTGCTAAAAAAGTTTCCGAGGTTAGAATCGCATGTAAATGGACCCAGCTACTGTCAAATGCAGCAAGAAGAAGTTGTGGACATTCTTTATGAGTCAGTCAGTTTTTCAAGCGGCTTCATTGTGAGAGGATGCGTTTGTAGAGGGTAAACAGTTTTCCATTGTAGTGTCTCCTTGTGTTTGCTATTTTGTGAGCCTCGCACTTCAACCACATACCCTTGTAAAGCACAAGTTCAGTTAAAGCGTTTCCTTTAAACGGTGAATAAGTAGAGTCATTGGAAGGCGAATGCTTCGTGTAATTACAGTCCATTACCATGAGTATACGCGTAAAGATGAACTTTTATGACTATGATAGTCAAACCAAAGGACACCATAGAATGCGAGGTTACGAAGAATATTTCAGAGTGGAATATTTAAAGCTTGATTGCTTCCAGCTTTACAGTTTGTGATGTGAAAGGAAAACTTATTACTTTAGAAAAGGGTATAGGAGACTTTGCACGTAAAGGCAACTTCATTTTCCAGGCAGATGCTTTAGACAATTATGCTATCGAAACATTCTGAAATGTAGTTTTTATTTGAAGGATTAAATGTAGTTTTTATACAAAAAAATACGATTTCGTCCGACAGTGCGGAATCGTCTACGACCAATGACTTCATTGAGGAACCGGCCATAAAAAGTGGTGAAAAGAAGAACAGAAAAGGGTTAAGGATACATAGCACGCAAAAATGTGCACCTAAGAAAATTACCAAGGAAAAACATACATGAATATAATTAATTTAGCCGAAGAAGAAAATTTGGAGATAATGGATAAGCTGCAAAATAATAAATAATTTCCTTCAAACGAATTGCTATTTTAGTGAAGCCAGAGAGTTAAAGAGCACGATTTTTTTAAACTCTAGATTTAAAGGTTTGAGCTAAAATTTGAAGAGAGATTAAAAGCACTACCAACCAGAGAGCTTACCAAGGGTAAGGTGAAATAAATAAAAACCATTTCATGAGCAATTTCTTATGTGAGTGAGTGATTTCATGACCGTTCGAGGACTCTGAGTGGACTGCCCACGAGCCGTTCATGTCCGATAACCTTTCCCGTGCTCTGAACCCATAACGCACATCAGTAAATAAGATTTTATTGAACTCGGAGCTTACATGACTCTCGGGCGATTAAGGAATTTATAGAGCGGAGGGAATTAAAAATTTGTTATCAAAATGAATAACGAGCGGCTTTTCTTTCCATTTAACCTGCATAGCAAACTACGCTCCGTAATAAAACCGAGCCGAAGAACTTAACATCCCGGAATTTGATTAAAACGTACGCAACATTTACACAACCATTCTGAGTTTTACGAAGCATAGAACGAAGTTATGGTTCATTTTAAAGGCCAATGATGTGATCTATAATGTAGCAACCGATTCCATTAAGCAGTTGCAATTCAGCTCGCATTTACCGAAGGTATTTTATAGATGATAAATAATTCATGGCTAAACTAACCCACTTTAGTGAAGTAAAAACCGTAAAGCGTGAAATAGCAAAGGAATATGTTCCTGAGAATTCAAAAAAAGGAAATAGGAGACAATTACCAAGGAACCAATTATAATTGACATAGTTTCAATTGGTCAATTATGAAATTGGTTGTATTTGTAGCAGGTTCCAATGATGCTAATTTTTCTTCTATTTTCCGCCTCAAAAACAAATTAAAGTAAAACATTTCATAAGATTGCTCAACGACAGATTTCAAAGATGATTTAATTTCATTTAGTTCAGTGGAGAGAATACTTGCTTGGAAAGTGGGAGACCTGGGTTCGAATCCCAGTCATGTCGCTATTTTTTATACCTGTTATTCCTTGGGATTAAGCCTCACTGTTCTTCCGTGGTATGTTCCGTGATAAATTCATCAGAAGCAATGATATAAGGTGATAGTTGCAGAAGCCAACTATCACACTCACATTTACGAGAATTTATTGAAAAATAGATTTTCCGGGTGATTCTTTGATTTTAACTATGGATATATAGAGTTTTTTATATTCTATACTAGCGTGATCCAGTCCTATGGATAGCATGATCTTTATGTATTTTTTTGCTGTTGCAAAGTTCCTGTTGCCAAGCAACTACCGATATGCTCCTAAAAGCTGCCGAATGATAACCTAAGTGAAATTGGTCCACAACACGCTGGATATTCCTTTAAATTTCTTCCCAATATAGAGATAACAGCCGGCCCCGAATAGCCAAATACGGCGGCCTGGGAGCCGATGCGCTGGCCACGTGTCACCCGCTGTTAATGCCGCCGGGTCAGGCCCTATCCCTCAAAGGGAGGTTGCGCTTTAAAAGGATTTTTTTTACAGAGGTATCAGCAACTTTCTAATCTTTGGGACCCATAACTTCACCTATCAACTGATGAAATGTTATTTTAAGAAAAGGGCTCTCGGCTATCGAGAACCTTTCAACTTGATTAACTGCAGATATAATCAGAAAAGGACGCTCTCAAACATTCCAATCGTTTGCGTCAGTATTAAGGGTAAGAAATTGATTGGCACATTGGTGGCACTCTCAATGTATCCAAAGTGTGATTTAACGAGCGTACGAAAGGGTGACTATCGTCTACGAGCATTACTATAATAAGAATGTGATAAAGGCAAAGGCGTAGCCTAGGGAGCGGTTTTTGGGAATCAACCCCCTCCCATGAGAACAGAGCAATAATAATAACTGAAAGCATGCGAGAGGATGGCCTCTCACAATTATGCCACACAAACACCGCTGGCGATTCGCACGGTATACATGTTAAAATAAATCAATTTCTATTTTAATTAGATTTTGGACGAAGGAATTCTTGCCCCTGGATTGTAGGCGATGCAGAGATTACTCCATGGCTCTTAACCCCAGCATTGAAAAATTCTAGCTACGCCCCTGTGTACATGAGTTATGAGAGAATGAGAGATCACACGAAGAATAGCAGGGAACCCGAGGAATAACGTCAAATCAAATTATTATTCCTTAAACCATTCATTAATAAATAACGGAATTGATGCTCGACTCAAAGAGCATTGCAGTAAAACTCAATAAAATCATTAAATTTAAATTAGCATTATTCACGAGTTTCTGATTGAAATTCGCCCAACAAATGAGACTTATGATGATACCTAGAGAATTAATGCCATTGAGATTAATAAAGCACCTAAAAATTAAATTATTTGAACAGCGTCACAATTCTACTCAGAGTCCTGAAACGAATATCTGGGATATAGTAGCCTAAAGGAAAAGAGGTTGAGTAAATGTCGATGGTAAAGAGTTGAATTTGAAATTATGAACTATATCCGCTTCCACAAGTTGCGTCTGAGACGCAATAATGTTTTTTTATTAATAATTCGTTATGTTTCACGATAAAATGAGCAGTGCGACACATCCATCCAGTCCGGTGACGAAATATGTAACTGCCAAGGTTCATGGTATCTTCAGAGAGGACGAAATCTAGCATGAAAAAGTCTACTTTCATCGACTGTTATACGGTGGGGGGTACTAAAGAAACGCAAGTCATTCTTCTGCCAAGCTTCCACACATAGAGCCTCAGATTTTCCTTAACTTTTCCCATGTAGCCACACTTTCCCTGCTATGATATCATATACCGCGCATATTAGTCCCATGGGCTTTTGTGATATGTAGATAACGCCAAGACAAATCCAACCGCAACCAAACTCTGGTATGCTTCCCCTTCGGCTGACTAGAATCTTGACAATTAGTAAAAAAACTTTCCGTGCTATCTCTTCTTAGACCAGTATTAAAAGTCAAAACATCCTCAACGCATTCCCATATCTTCCGCAAAACATTTCGGTACCAACAAATGAAGAGTACTTTTATACCAAAATTCATCCGTCGAAAACGAATGCTGGAGAGCCTTTTCCCTAAATGCGACCGAGACCTCGCTGAAATGATAGCGCAGAACTATGAGCAGACCTTGTTTCAGAGGAGACCAAATTTATTTCCTCTGGAAAATCGTCCGCGAAAAATTTCCTTTTCAGCATCCCATCGCGTGTCTCGAGGCCGTATACGAACCACAAGCGGAATGAGGCGGACAGAAAGCGGAGATGAAGCCAGAAAACATTAGGATAAAATATTCCGCCAGACATCTCCAGAGCGAAATAACAGAGATATAAATGCGAGAGAAATTATTACACCTCAGCACGTTTTCTAGTTTCAATGTTCTGCATAACTATGAATTATTAGATGTCCGTACGGGCCTCATTTAAAATAACCTTAATTTTAAACACATCATGACGGGTGAGTTCAATAATAGTTCTCACACCTTAAAATTATCGATTTATATTATTCAGGCCTAAGAAATAGAGGGAATAAAATATAAACCATGATATTAGTTATACGGCAACACAGACAGAGACAACTATTTCAGTTACATAAATGATAACATAAAATGATTATAACATATTTTCTCATCAAATTAGAGATTGAATTTGATTATTCAGTAAAATAGTTATTGCGCTGGGAAAGAATAATCCTGAGTACGTCGGAATATTTTTTTATGTCATGATCCTAAAAAACTCTGCTCATTATCATCAGAATGAATTTGTCCTGGGACAGGTTTTAGCTAAATATTTCCGAACTTTACTATTTTTCATCTCCTGGTTAATTTTATTTTCCGCAAATCTGTTAGCATATTAGGTTTTCGTCTTTCTTTCCTGCGTCTTCCTCTTAATTTTCCTTCTACTTGCCTTCCTTCTTTTTATCGTGATAATGATTGATCTTTTCCCTTCAATCCGTTCCAAAAGTTGGTAATTTCTCACCACATATCTTTCCATCTCACTCTCATCATCTTTCTCCATAGCCACATTTCAAAACACTCAAGATTTACTTCTGTTTTCCTATAAGGCCAAGTTTCTGATCCATGTAAGACCGCATTTACATTTACATTTAAACCCTGAAAGCCGCCAGTGAGGGGTGGCAGTGGGTGCATAAACACGACAATTCTATCACATCCTAACTGCTATTAGTTTCTATAATACTTCGCGGTAAAAAACGACCAGAAGTAACTATCCGTCCTGGCAATCACTTCCCTGAATCGCTTCTCAGTTTTCTCTCGGAGCTCGCGCACGTTGCTAACTGGAATAACAATATTAGCTATCTCGTCGGCGAGACCACACTCCATATGAAGCATTTGAAAATCTCTTCCTTAAAGTAATAGGTATTTTTTGGCAGTTTGCCAAGTAGCGGAGTAGCATCTTCAGGTTCACCTACCCCGGCATCTAAACCGGTCGTATCTGAAATACATTGTGGAAAATTACTAAGGGTTTTTTCTTTCGGCTGTTTTCGTTATGGTTTTCCACAAATTGACCCCTAATCACGTAGACTTCATTCGGAAGAGATGACTTTATAGAATCAATACGTATCCTTTGTATCACAGCTATAGGCAGCAAGCAGGGAATGAATATGAAGTACTGGTGTAATCGTTAAGAATAAACCAAGTAACTTTTTACTATGGCTTACCAGAAAATTATAGCTTGACGTAGTAGTGAATATGGTTTCCGTGTGATTGGCTAGCGAATGCTTTCAGAACAAACGCATCCCAAGTATAACAATTTCTAACGCCATGCATTCCAGGGGATCTCGATGTCGATTTAGCCATCGCTGTACCTCCTCATGCGACGTGCATGAGAAAATAAAAAGAACCTCTACTCAAGATCGAGATGCGTTTCAAACGATGGCCGATATGGCGCTCCTTCCACTTCAGGGCTTGTGCATGAGGAAGCCAATTTTTATTTCCTTGCGAAGGATTGAGCGGAGATAGAAACCTCGGGGAAGAGGCAATGTTTCCTACCCTTTCACCTCCTGTTCCGCAGCGGAGAATAAATAGAAAGACAAGGGAAAAGAGGGCGTGAGAAAGAGAGACATCGTGTTGAGCAGTTTTCCCCCGAAGAAAGCATCAAGATTGCAGAAAAATGGCACAGGGGATGGGAGTATTAAAAGGAGTTGAAGAGACAAGGCAAAGTGATGTAATATTCCATTTTCGAGAGATCGAATCAGAGGAGGAAGTCGAGCCAGAAATGCACGACGCTGGAACGAGTCGTCTCTGTAAAAGGAAGATTATTAACGTAGGCTGAATAGGTCAAATTTAACAGCATTAAACGCACTACACAGCACAAGAAAGTTTTAAATTTAGAAATGTATCTCATTACTTCAGATGTAGCATGTTATACACTCCCTTTTTTAATATAGAAGAGGTTGAAATATTCATTGCAGAGTTTGTTAAATGGAGCTGATATTTTGTAACATAATTTTCCCCAATTTCCTTAAGCCAAACCTTAAAAGTTTATTAAATGACGTCTATATGGCGGAATGTTCATGCTTTAAAGATCATTTTGACTGTAAACTATGAATCACCTGATAAATTTGATAACTGCAGAATATTTGTTTTCCATACAATGACTTAAACGTAAGAACTAGAGTTTGAAGCTCTTTTGTCATCATTATAGAGCATTACATATGAGTATCATGAAGACTGCTGTGGCTAAAAAGATTACTAAATCTAATCAATACTTAAAGGAAGGAAATAGGAGTGAAATTTTAAACTTCGAGAGGAAGAATTTTTCTTTTCACCCAAGAATTACGTTGCATATTTCAATATGTTTCATAAAACTAACTATGAAATGCGATAATTGCTTACATTATTAATAAGGACCGAAGCAAACTGATACAACATTTTTGAGACAGTAGCAGTAGTAATTTGTGAAAAATGCTTCGTCAGCTAAGCTCATTTCGCACGTGGGTCCCGAGAATCAAACCACGAACCAATTTCACCGAAGTCGAACGCTTTACCCACATTGCTATTCGGAGGCCGTTCTAATACAATATTTTATAATTTTATAGTTTGACGAACTTTTCCACCAGTCATTTAAATCGAAATGCGAATCAGGCATTTTCATTAATGCTGAATATCAATATCTTAACAAAGAAAAGGGACTTGAATTTCTTTCAGAAACCTATAGTCCAAGCAATTTACAAGAGACCATATAGTTCTAATTTTTAGTATGCTTTCAGGACCCATACCTATAGTAAATAACCGAGTCTGCAGACATGGGCATGCCGAGCAATGCTTAGTACGAAATTTCAGCACTTGTTTCGGTTTTTAACTGATATCTCGTAAAGTACATCTCCTGCAGAAAAAGTTACTTTTTCAGTAAATAAAATATGCTACAGATTTATTCCAAATCATGCTCCGAATGCTCAGAAATTTCCGAGAAACTCATTAAACTCTTCAAAAATTGTTTGTTTTTACAAAAATAAATACATTTTCGTTTTGGTAATATACTTTGTCAAATACAGTGAAAAGCACTCATCCCACCAGGAGATTCAAAGGTAATACATTTATAGTAAATTTATTTAGCTTTGAAATGTTTTCTTTTTTGAGCATTGCGGCTGTGAGGCCCTAAGCGCAAAATTCACAAATATAAATCCCATAGAAACTTGTTGCTTCACTATGGAAAGAATAAACAAGTTTTAAATCATAATAAATAGTGTTTCTATATATTACAATGAATGATTAGACTTTTATATTGTATAGTGACATAAGCAATGTGATATATTCTATACAAATATTATGTAGATTTGCTCAATGAATATGAAATTCTTTCTCGAAGCAAAACATCAGAATATGTAGTTACGAGAGTTCACTAGCGCAGTCTTATTGAGCCCCCATGTGAATGAGGCCCTCGGATAGCGCCTATTATGCCTAATTAAAAATCCGCTCCTGAGTTGTGCAGCTCGAATAGGTTTAACGAAGGCGCAAACTCGGTTTCCTGCCATTTTACTACTGCGCAGACTAAACCAACATATTAAAATATTAGAACAACGTGACCTTTCGCAAGATCGGGTGTATAAATCGATTTGGTCACTAAACACCCCTGCCACACGCCGAAAGGCGGCTTGCAGGGCACTTATGTAGATGTAGATGAACACCATGAGAAAATTTAATCTGCGACTGGCAATTGACGTTTTGCTGTACAATTACATGTATTTACTTATAATGTTCATGCGAGTTGAGCAACGATGGAGCGGAATATAAATAAAGAATTCTAATAAACAAACCAGCTATTTTTATCAGATCGTGAACATGTATACGGGAAATACAGAAATAGCCAAATGATAATGCGTTAGAAAAAATAAGTCCAGAAATCTTGATTCAATACTCATATTCAGGGAATAAAATTTTGAAATAACGACGAGCAAAAAGTAATTAATTCTTTTCCTTTTGCGCGAACTATGCAAAATACAAAGATGACGTAGAGAGCATTTTAATTTTCGAGAATCTCCGTATCTTTGGAGGACGAAAATGAAAGGGTGACCTCCTTTTCTCAAATGACTCCCAACTGCGACGAGATTTCGACAAAGCTATTTCTCCTCGGAATTGCAAGGAAGTGGAGCCATCAAACGGGGGAGTTACGAGTCTTGGAAGATTGAAAAGGTTAACATTCTCCAGTTCCACTCCCGAACGCGAAAGAGGAGAAGGGCACTCGAACGACCTTCCGCATCCCGACCCCTTAAATAACATCTCCATCTGCTATAAATGCAAGAGCTCGGATGATGTATCGACTAGTGTTTTTGACGCGACCCCTGTTTTCACGATAGGATCGAATCCTCTCTACCACAAACTCCATTTCCGTAAAAATGACTGTCGTCCCTTTGTCGGGAAACGTGATAGGAGGAAAGGTAAATTAGGAACGTTTTGTTAAAAGTGTAGGATACGCCTAACGTTTAGCTATAAATGGCTATATATTTGCGGATAATTATAAAATGCCTCGAAAAGTATTTAATGTTTAGGGCAAGGTTTCCCAAAGTATTTTCCGGAGAACACCGGTGCTCCACGGAGAGTTTGTAAGTGTTCCGCGGAAACTTACAAAGAATGATAATTCTTGTTTGAATTTCAGTTCTGAATTAAGTTATAAGGTGTTCATAAACTAGGGGCTCTTGATTTTATGAGAAGATTGTGTTTTCCATTCAAACGCTTGACTCTTACTTTAATTTTAAGCGATTCCATTTCGTAAATTGAATTTCGTAACTGAATTTCAACTGAGTTATTCAGCAGCAAATTACAACCAAGAAACTACTTCCATCATATCGCGTTAGCATACAACAGCAGGCAGTTCCCTTGCCAAGTCATTCAACTGGGACCAAGGAAAACTATAAGAACTGAGAAATTGAAATAACTATAAAACTACTAGACTGAGAAACTGAAATTACTATAAAATTGCTAAAAACTATGAAATCTTAGACATTCCTAATTGATGTGCACTAACTACTTGAAAGTGTCTTTCTTTAAAAAAATGTACACAGCATTACTTGGAGTTATCAAATCGGAAATCAATTTTTCAAGAATACAGCCTTTCTTCAAGGCAATGGAAGCATTGTTGAATGCTCATAGGAGCAAATATTCTAAGTTTCTAAGTTTCATTGTAAAAAATTTTAAAGTACCACACATATTGCGTTGAGTAATCAAAGTTTTAAAATTTATATCTGCGTTAAGTAACGCCCCGAAGTGGTTTCACTTCGCTTCACTTAACGTCTCTAATTTTAATATCCTCCTCATTATCTCCACAGAGTTCTTTACAAGATTCTTATCGCTTTCGCGATACTAGACTTAAGACGAAAATCAGAGCAAATGTATTCGATAGTGAATGCCATTCGTAGGGAACAGATCTAACTCTTCTTGAGAGAGAACATAAAATGTAGGACGTATTTATTTCCAAGCAGAAGATTTCTGGGCCGTGGTTACGAACACCCCAATTCCGATGAAATCGTTTTCTCCTGAAGACGGTTCCCAATATCATCCGGGTCACCTTTTCGACCCAAGGAAGAAACAATTTCGCGAATCGACGTATCTGGCCATGCGAATAATGAAACTACTAGCACCGACACCCCCTCTTCTCACTTCCACTCTCAAAAGAAATATTCGGAAGCGTTTCGCCCGCGAGACCTCCAAAATACGGCGCCACCTCATTAAATCGAAGAGGGCAAAAGGAGAGAAATAGGGAGGCATAAAAGGAACAGTTGGGAGAGATGTTTACTTACAGGAAGAATGGGTCTTCGTCTTTCTATCTTTCTTAGTGAGAAGAGGGGTACGTTCTATCTGTCTATTGCTGTTTGACTTTATTATAGAAATTAACGATCCCTATAAAATAAATAAACTGAAATTCTATATGTAATCCAAGGTTATTGTCAACATAATTTATAATCACCGACCATAGTTGCCAATTTAATGATTTTGTCTAGCGACATTTTCCTTCGTGTAGCGCCCTTATTTCTGTTTAAGTGACATCTCGTACTTCATGGAGTATGTTCTATGACGTCGATGCTACTTTATCTGCTCTTAAAATAACGTGTTTAACTAATTTTAAGATTAAAGTAGCATGAAATTCAGTTGATAAAGGGCGTAATATTCAAATGAGTATTTAATCACAAAGAATACAAAAATAGTGACACACATTAACTGGTTACGGCGTGAATTTACACCATGATCAGAGCTGTGCCAGAGTTTTCGTGGAAATTTGCACACGTTTTGTTATTAAATACACATTTAATTATGAAATTCCATCAAGTTTCGCAAGGTAATATTCACGTAATATTAATGTTTTACATATATAATATATTTGAACTGATTTTCCTTTTATAGAAACATTTTTCAGCTTTTTTTATTTTTTGACTTCATTTTAGCAACATTTTTGAGGGTAGCGACTTTTTAATTACATTTAAGGAGGCATCTAGCGACATTAAGAAAATACAATTACATCTCTGATAGAGATCAATCCGAAAAGAATGCTACATCTCCGCATAAATTCAATTGTCAATTGTCAATTTATATTTTTATTTTAAATGCCCGGATTTATGGGAAAAGAACACTAAAAGATTTGGGTTTACGAGTAAAAATCTTAGCTGAAGATCGTAGAAGGAGGAGTACAGGAGGTAATAAGTAACATATTTTTGAGGAGGTAAATAAAGTGCTGTATCATAATACAGAAGACAAGAACCTCACACTGCGGGAAAACGACCACTCACGAATGGGTTAAAAATAATCTGTGGAAACTAAGAGCACTATATAGTGTAAAAACTATGAACATACAAGGAAATCCTACAATTAGTCGTCCCGGGATCTCCAACCAATAACGCCAGAAGCTGGCACATATGTACAAAACTAGCAGAGTTTATGAAATATGATTAACCTACAAGAAGTTCAGAAAAATTATAAACATGCAGTGGAAGATAATATCTAATTCTACCGATTTTAATAACTAAAAGATAGAAAAATGATTTTTCCGATGACGAGGATACACAATGAAGGTATATTTGTACATACATAATCTTTGGAAAACGTAAAGATTCACAAAGACATATTCCATAAAATACATAATAATACAAAATCCATGAAACACAAAAATATTTACTAACAGCGGCCGTGAAAGAGGTTAAATGAAGACGACCGTACATTTCTATTATGACAGAAGGTCGACCTCACCGCAAACTACTTCATTGTATGAGAGAGACGGAGAAAATTTAAAAACCGCCGCTACTATAAATAAGGGTAAAATATCTCCATCCCGCACATTAACATACGTTACTGCTGTCAGGTTATTTGGGATGATGAAAAGTGACATATATACGGATGAAATCTGCTTAACCTTTTCAAACATTATCATTCATAGTTACCTAACTTTTGCAAAAACCTCTCTTAAGTACGTAAATATGATAAAATCCATAAAATCACGTCAAATCTTTTCATTACTCATTCATTTCAGTACGTACATAATTTATGTCCTATTGACGAACGAACTACCAAACGGATTCGCGAACTAAGATATTCCCGAATTCTTTTTCTTGTCATATCCCAGCATGCATTACGATTAAATAAAAAGGTGGAAATCAAAGGGGAGCAATTTTTAACACTGAAAATTGAGAAAATTTTACGATTGGAGAGTAAGAAATTTTGATCTGATAGGAAAACCGATGGAAAGTGTGGCAGTATGAATGCTTACGAAGATAAAATTTCATGTTCATGGAACTCAATCAGAGAAGAGGATAACTCCTGACAATATTACTGCATGGCATAATTTTCCAAGATAAATCTTTATCAGAAATTAAATTTATCAGAAATTAAATTTATCAGAAATTAAATTTATCAGAATTTAAATTATTCAATGATACTACAATGAATCTTATATATAAAGTAGAACGTTTATATGTGTGTCTGTTGGCCAAAAACTCGAGAACCAAATGTCGTAGAACTTTTAAACTTTGACGATTGTTAAATGGCTTCCTCATACATATGATCAGCTACTTTTTTCCAAGGAAAAACGGACATGAAAAAAGTCTGATAGGACCAGGACTCAAGTCTTAGAAGCATGAAATCGAAACAAACACCAGGAAAAGGAAAGTTGAACAAAGATTCCTATTTTAAATGTCTAATATTTGAGATTTTAAATAAATTTTGAGTTTGTAAACAAACAGACTAAAAATATGAAAAATGCTTGTTTTCAATAACATATCCCAATGAACTAAGTTATGGTGAGAGATGTTAGTTTCTCTTTTGTACAAATAGGAGTACTATATTTATTCCTACTTCCATTTTCTCTTATGAGAACGGGCACTTTAACTGGTTAAATATAAGAACACTCTCCCTCTCATTAAAATTTGAAATTGAGGATTGCTCAGTAAACAGATCGTTACCTCAATTTTCCGAAATTATATTAAGTCCTTAGAGAACAGTATGTTTTATAAAGGTAAGATAAAAATGTTTACGTTGGAATCAGCTCATGCGTGGAATATCTATTAGGACTTAATATGCAATGTTAAAAAGCAACAAAATGAAGTACCATTTTGAGGAATTATTGTAAAACCTTGGATGATCATATTTCGATTCGGAAGAAATATAACACGCTGAAAGCTCAAAACAAAAGCGGAAGTATTTTTTCACGGAGAGAAATCACACGGAAGAGGGACTTGTGTACAGATTCTGCGGAGATACTGCAAAGAAAGAAAGAGGGCAGAGGAAGAAAGAAAGTAATGGGGACAGGGGGAGATGTTAAGACAGACAGGTCGCTAAGGCAGGACATAAGAAAGCATTGGGTTCCAAAAGTCGATATCCTATTCCATCTCCTTAATTTTCACCCATTGTTTTCACGTTTTACCGGCGACTTCCTTTTTTCTCATTTTCGTCCTTCCTTTTAATCGACAACACGGGACCCACTCTAATTCTCGCTGCCCGGGCATCTCTGTTCGAGGCTGTCTTTTTCGGGTTTTATAGAATTCCTCCATCCGAGAGAACGGTCCCCTCTTTGTTCACAATAAATTGACGGCTGCTTACGGAAGAGATCCTCTTTTGTTCCGAGGATTTCGATTGCTGCAGCAGAACTTCCTTCGCGAGAATACGAAGATACCATGCTAATATATAACAGAGGGTAAAAAACTTTTCTCAAAGTAGATCCTTTATTCTCTTCGGAAGTTTAAAAAAATAAGCGCATTTACAGGACTTGGAGCCGGAAAAATTAAGGTCCTCAAATCCGGAGCGGCACGAAAAAACTTTTACGCTCAGCGTAAAATATACGACTTTTCTCAGAGAGGCTGTTTTTCCTTTAAACGCTACAAGTGGCAAAGAACGGAAATCGCACTTATTCGAGATAATACCGAAATTATATTACTCAGAAAGGGTAAATCTCTCTGAAGGAAAATGTTAACGAGGACGGAAACGTTCCGAAGTTTTTGCTCTTTCCGAAAGAGGAATGTTTCGTTGTAAATGTTAAGAATTCGAGCGGGGAGTGACGTCAAGAAAGAATTGTAAGCCCGTTTTATTCTCTTTAAGTACGCACAGTCGGTAATGAGAAATGGAATTGTTTCGAAGAACGCATCTGGTGTGTGGCCTTTTTCCCGACAATTTCCATATTAGAGAGCTGCCATTTCTGACTTGAAAAAATCCTTTCGAGTATGCATTTTTCGCTCCAGAGATGACGAATACTTTCTGCAAAATGTTTCCGGAGAATAAATTCTCAATTAAAAATCTGCTGCTAGCAAAAAAGAAAGGCATAAGCATCGCATAAGAAAGGCATCGCATTTCGTTTCCAAGAATTCAAAAGTAATCTTTTCTGACAATCTCGAAGGAACAAGGACCAACAAACAAGATATTAAAAAATCGCACGAGCGCAACTTAGAAAATACTTCTCCATTTCAAAATAACTAATAATAAGTCTTGCATAAAATATCGTTAATTGATACTTGATGAGTTACCACAGTAAATTTATTTTAATACACCAGAAATGAATATTATGTAAATACATAAGTTCGTAACTAATAAAATGCATGTAGTTTTCTATAATAATTGTCTATATTTACAACATCGACTGGATGAGTGACCTTTACTATCGATTTATCAGGGTGACATCATGAAATTAATATGTCCAAGCATGACTTAGTGGAACTCAACAAAACTAAGTGTTCTTTCTTTTAAAAGGGTAACATTATGGTTGCATTTTTATACACTCAAATTCGCCCACCTGAGATATGATAACAAATGACTACATACACATAATAATAACTGAAATAATAATAATCATCATCATCATAAAAAACGTCTTTTATATATTAGATAGAGGCTTATTAGTCTCTTCTTACATCTAACCATTAGTCATTGCAGATAGAAAGAAAGAGGTATTGGGAGTTGAACAGAAGAAAAGCAATAAAAGAAGGAACTATTATATGGGTTTTAAAAAAAACCTAAGNTCGTCTTTATTTATGGGCGAGATTGAGACTAATTAGTCTCTTCTTACATCTAACCCTTAGTCATTACACATAGAAAGAAAGAGGTATTGGGAGTTGAACAGAAGAAAAGCAATAAAAGAAGGAACTATTATATGGGTTTAAAAAAAAACCTAAGTCTGCATTTAGGAAAAAAATAAAAACCCGCAGGAAAACACCACGTGAGGGGGTGTGAAAAACTGCGAAACCTACTATTAGCGACTAAAATTTAAAAGAGAAGGAGAAAATAAGTAATAGAAAAGTGTCAGTAACAAAACACATGAGGAGTATATTAACGATTAGTTCCATTTATACTAATTAAAGTTGCTTGATTTTTCGCATACGTCATCTACGAATAAACTAAAAATCACAAGTATATTATTGAACGAAAATTAATTTTCAGAATATTTTATAATAATGAGAAGACATTATGTCCTCAATTCCACAAGGCTACACGCCCAAGAAACAAGAGGATTTTGCAGAGGTGGGTCTGAAATATTCATTGATAGTATGACTTCGATTAAAATAAGTGCAGGTACTCGGCGTAACGGCAGCTGAGGAAGCTGGGTGAGTCACGCACACCGATTTTCCTTCTTTCTATAATAACGGAAATTGTGATTCATCTAGTAAAGGGAATCAAGTCACGCAAGAGCATATCCTTTATTCTATTTTCGAAACGCCAAGTATATATGATGATAATAACTTCCTGAAACACAGTAAAATTGATTGTATAACATTTTTAATAAATAATTCTCATTAAAATAATACATGTAAATTTCATCGATTCATTTAAGTAAGGTAAAAAAAGTAGCCTTTTTCCATTTTCTTAATTTCGACAATTTCGCACATTACCGCAATCATCGAGATGACATAAATGGAATATGCTCCAACATACAACATTAAATGGGCTTATGATTTTTGATGATTATGATAGAATCTTGCCTTTTAATAAAGACGTTTTATTTATAACTAAAATGATAATGATGAAAAATTTTAGCTGTGATTTTTACGGACGAATGTCCTTCTTGTCGCCAACCCTTATTAGTAAAATCTGACACATATTTACAACCATTGCTCTTCAGTAACACAACACATAATAAGTTTATTAATGCTTAGTTTCATTTATACTAATTAAATTTGCTTGATTTTTCGCATACAAAGTCTACGTATAAATTAAAAATCACAAGATACTATTGAACAAAAATTAATTTTCAGAATATTTTATAATATTGAAATTTCATTTCCATATTTCCAGTATTTCATTACCAGAAAAGTCCGATAAGCCGGGACTCGTACCCAGGACAGGGTTGTAGTACTACTACGCTAATCACTCCGCCACCAGTAAATTATTTACTTATAATTTCTAACGTGTTTCGTTATCTCTCGTTTAAAAAGGCACATTCACTGAAAAGAAAAACAAAATGGAATGACTCCTTCCACATATTACAAAGTTTTGACTGGAAGATCATTTAGGAGTATTGTACTTTTATACCCACATATTTTCCCAATTTTTCTGTAAGTTCTTAGGTACGTATGTTAACCCAATCTATTTACATTGAAATGGTGAAAATTTTACAATTCGCTTTCAGAAACGTTTTAAGAAGATACTCAAACGTAAAACAAAGTATGAACTACAAACATAAGTCGCTAAAGGAGCTCAAAGTAAAAGTTGACAGTGTAGTTACTGCACCTAAATAAAGAAAATAATGGAAATCGGAATAAGAGTAAAGAAAAAGGACGGTTATACCTTAATTTCGTTTTGCGAAGAGATTTTTATTTAGTTCTGTTTCCTTGCCATGCAAAAATGTGCAACTCGGCGAAATAAGAGAATATTTAACCTGAATCCGAGGAAATTTACGGCGAATGCATGACATCTTGTCTTTCACTGAGATACGTCAGGCTTAAATCCTGATGCTTTGGTTCGCAGCATGAGTTTTATACGTCGTTAAATTCCAGCCGAAGTAAATTTAGCATTCATAAGCAAATATAATTATCAGCACTCCAACTTCGTTCAGAGAATTTTGATATCGATCATATACTTGTATTTATAGGTTGAATACATACATATAAATGTATAATGATATTTTTTTGGCTTCGTAAAAAGAGATAAAACGAGGGAGATTTTGAGACTCGCATCTCCAACATAAAGATTGCCCTAAGTGAATTATTTTCGGTTAAGGAAATGTGAACTTTCTTTACACGATGAAGTAGTGCAGCTGATCCCAATTTATTTTTGGTAAAGTTTTTTAAATAACTTTCGCATCATCAAAATTTCTGCAATGACTACATCAACATTTCAACGGTAAACAAAACAGAAACTCTTAGACTGATGATTTCAAAGGTATTCGTTGCCATTTCGAGGACTTCAGTTTATCAACTTCAGTATCACAGGCCTACTAGAATTTTATACTTCATTGTTGTAGAGGTCGAGAATCTTCGATCCATAAACTAAAGCAACTAACATATCCTACCCCTCAATCAAACATTTTCTTAAATTCCTTCCAGATAGATGGCTCTAAATTCTGGAATTCTTTACCTGACTCTATTAAATATTCCAGCTCTGTGCGAATCTTTAAGGATAAGTTATTAAATTATCTGTTATCTGTCTTGGTTTCTAAATTCTGTTTAATTATATTGTTGTTTTGTTCTGCTTCTGAGCAATTTTTGTATTTTGTATTTTTGTATTTTCCACAGACTTTTGTATCTCTGCAGCGCATTCTTTTGTTCTTTTGATTTTCTGTATATCTTTTAAATTTCTGTCGAGAACTTTTTTTTGTATTTCCATACATTTTTGTTCTTTTACGTTACTTGTTTTTTGTGTTGCTCTATGGGAACTTCCCAGAGCATAAAAAAATCTCAAATAAATAAATACACTCGATATCGACATGCTCTATTTAAATAGATAATCGATGCAAATCGATTATTTCGATACCTTAATGTATGTCATAATCGACAAACTAAAATAATCGATATTAACCTTTTAAACGGCAATTCGACAGAAATAATTAAAATTATCGCATAGTTTCTCTATTGCTGCTTGATTTCGATCAAATTACACTTTCTTTACACCCTAGCTATCTAACACAAATGGGAAACGTGCATCGTAAGTAAAGGAAAGATTTGATTTTACAGAGGAATATGATGCCCAAAATTGATGGAAAGGCAGCAAGCGACTGTCGAGCTATGAGTAGGGGACCTTTGATGCAAAGTATTTCGAAAGAGAAACATCTGAAATACTGGAGGTGCGCGAAACCCACCGTGCCATTCCATCCATTTTATAAGATTAACTTGAAAGCTGACGCCGTAGGCTTATTTCGAAGGTATTTAACCTCTCGTAAAACTAAAACTGCCGAATGGGCATTTCCTTACGGATGAATATGCACTGCGAATGCATCTTACTTCACGCGATTTTGCAGACGCGGCATTTTCCTCTTTTATATTTCGGCGCTTGCCTTGCTCTTGAGAATCTTCCGAAGTGACGTGCACATGAAGGGAGCACACCGAACCGAAGTGCTGGTGCTATTTTTTCGTCCTCTAGTGGACGGATTTGCCGTCATACACACTTAAAACAGGTAAAAATTGGAGTAGTCGCAAATCTGCTCTGATACTCATCTCACGAAATGCAACTATTTTGAAGCCAAAAATTACATCAGGAATCATGTTATAAAGTTTCCTAATATCAAACGTCATCTCCACCATCCTCTTCTAAAGGTCAGAGCTTTTCGTTGCATCCAATTCGACCTTTAATCACTGATCTTTTAATTTCCTCATATGTTCCCATACTCATTACACTTTTTATGTCACCTACAAACTATTTCCTAGGTCGTCATCCTTTCTTTCCAAGAATTTTCCCCTCTAATATTTCCCTTATAAATAAATATATTAGAACATATTCAACAAATTTAATTTTTTTTCTCCACAGCCTTCATTAGTTCCTTTTCTGTCTTTACCTCCACCAATACCTCCACGTTGCTCTTCATTTCAACCAAGCTTGCTTTTTTTATCCGTCTCCAGAGCCTCATTTCCATAGCTTTCAGCCGAAGATTTCCACATCGTTCAAGTCTCACTTCCATAAATTACACCCCGAATAATAGATTTACAAAGTATTTTTTGAGTTCCAAATTCATTCGCTTGTTTCTAATAACATCTTTTTAACTCTCATATACTTTCTTTACCAAAGCTGTCCTTTTTTAACTTATAAAAACATTGTTTATCATCGGTAATTATTTCCTCAAGACCAGAGAACTCCTTTACTTGGCTTACTCTTGTCAAAATGTATTCTATAATTCATACTAATCCCACTGTTTTTGTTTCCCGTCTGAGGGTACGTAAAATTTATGATATTAATATCAGTAAAAATCGAGTTTAAAAGCCACAGAGAATTGTGTAGATTATTTTTATACTTATTTAAATCGAAAATAAGTACATCGATAAAGATTTTTTATTTAACACTGAAATAGGAATGCTAAAGATGCTTAGTTTAAGAAAATATCAATTAATATATAGCTATAAAGAGGCATATTATAAATATAATTATATCCCGGTGAGATTTAAAATGCAGCAAAAGATAACATTCATTGAGATATTTTCATCAAAATAACGATGGATTTTCTAATTATCAACTTCTGCGAAGTAATATTGTAATCAAAACCTTTAAAAGCAATCAGATAGATAATTGAAAATTCGATTTAATAGGATAAACCTTAAACTGAAACGGTCAGTTCATTCGTAGAAGGTGCATCTTTTTAATAGGCACAAATTCGATAAGATATAAGAAGATTTAGGAAGATTTAAAACATTTAAATGTTATCTGAACTTAGGTATTAACCAAATTGGAGCCATTTGTTGAAGACGATTGAATCGTAGATAAACGATAAAAATTGAATTGGAATGAAAATGAAGATTAAAATACCATGAGGAAATTGGATTTTCTTTCTCAAAGACATGTGATAAATAAAAGGATAAAGAGTAGGGTAAAAAAATATTGCTCGAGAGTTTCCCTAGAATTTCTCATTCTGTTCCTACCAATTTCTATTAGCGTGAATACACATGCTTCAACAACGCGAGTAACTTATTGATGCACATCACTGCTCAAAGCAGATCCTCACTTATATAAAGCGAAATATCCGAATACAGAGGGTGATAAATTGAGCATTCCATCCTCGACTCAAACTAATCCAATACGTATCCGACGCTAAGTTTAACGATCTCTAAAACACGGTTTAATGCCGCTCCATTCACATCCTTTTCATCTTTCCGAGACTATATAATTCGTCTAAACTCCAGCGATGGAGATCAGAGGAAAGAAAGAAAATTGGATGAGAGACTAAGGGAAAATTTCCACTTTTTTCCTCTTGAGACGATTGGACGAGAGAATAGGAGAGACAGGGCGAAGAAATGGGGTTCGAGGAAAGGAGGATGGGTCGTGAATAGCAATTCTCCTCCGACGACACGGTTCCTGGAGGGTTTCCAGGTGGAAAAAGAGGACTTCGGAGTTAAATGGACGAATATTACTCCGGAAAGCAGCGAGAGGGAAAAATGAAGATGAGTAGCGGAAGAAGAGAGGTGAAAGATAAAGACTGTGGATAGGGAAGGGAACGATTGAAAAGAAGGAGGTAGAATGAGACAATGAAAAGAACCAGAAATTCAGTGACGTACTCACTGCTTCAATATTCCATTACTTAATTATTTCACGAAATATTTGAAAATCCCTCGCTATTTCCGTTCTATTGAAACTTAGGTGAAGGTTTGAAAAGTAAAATCTTTTGGTTTTTTAAATTTTCCTGCACGTTTTACCATGAACGAGTAAAGAATAAATTATTTTAAGAAACGGTAGGTAATTAGATAACCGAGAAATATCTCAAGTAGAAACGGGGATAAAAAAGTGTGACGGGACCAGAACTCAAAACCGGGTGTCTCAATTACCGGTTAATTGCTCCATCCATTGAACTATCCGGGGATATAAACATGCCGTTTCGGAAATTTCGCAAGCAAGGGCGCGTGAATTCGTCCAACTCAGCAGCATCGTTCACAGCAACGAGGCATAGAAAGCTTCATGGAGACATACAAAGTGACAGAGAGGAGAACCTCCTTAAGAAGAAAATCAAGGAAAATGGTTAAAGGTGACTTTGCTAATAATACAAAAGAAAATTTTACTCTACCATTAATTTTAAGAAGATAGTATTGTATGCTGCATGGAGAGTTACCGTATTCCCCCATGTATAAGACGCACTTTGATCTAAGAAGTTTGGAGTCTGAAATCTTATACAACAATAGACTTTTTCAAACAATTGCTACGCATGCCTACGCAGCTCACCACGCTATGAAGGTTGTTGCTGATAGTTTTTGCATCTCCTGTTTTCGTGCTTGTGTATTTCATTGTCTCGCACTTGCTGCATGGCTTTAATAAAATGGTCAGATGATACAGTGGCAACAATTAGATAGTAAATATAACCCACAGAATCGAACAATACGAACCAATTTAGAACGGCAGAGTACAGATCCGTAAAGCTCAATATATTCAAGTATTTTTTCCAAATTTCGGGTCCCAAATTCGAGGATGTTTTCCACATTTCGGAAACGGCATTTCTGAAAATGCGTAGGTATATTCACGACGTGTACATTGCACAGAAAACAATATTGTAACAACTAAAAATATGATTCCTAAAACTACTTTCCTTAACGAAAAAAGGTTCACATTGAATTATCCGTCCACAGAATATTTTTATTCTCATACTTTTTAACAATACAGGCATATAAATGCTCTTACTTGGATAGTACAATCTCTTGAGGCGGGAAGTGTACAGATGAAGTTTGAAAGGGAGTATCATTGGCCAAGGAAGCTTTCCTGAAGCTAAGGCAACTGATAACCAGAGGTCTCCATAAAGGAATCAGTAACAAGATTAGTAAAACTCTGCTGTGAAGAGTTTTGCTATATGGGTGTAAAATGTGCGCATTAAGAGAAGAATACATCAAAAGAGAGGAGGCCTTTGAGATGTGGGTATGACGTAGAACTGAAAAAGTGAGTTGGGTAGATAGAAAATCAAACACAGAGGTAATTAGAGATGGTTGGGGAGGGGAGGGTTTTCACTGAAGTAATTAAGCGTCGACGGATGCAATGGGTAGGTCGAATGATGAGAGGAGAGGATTACTGAAGAATGTAGTTCACGGTATAATGCAAGGGAAAAGACATATCTAAAGATGTTAGAAGACATAGACGATGGGGTCAGTTATCAGGAAACGAGAGAAATAGCACAAAATAGGCAATATTATGGTACATGAAATTACCGAAAAGTAGTAAATGTAATTTAACTTATTAACATTATGTTCATAAGACCATAGTTCATATAAGACCATAGAAGACGCATTTCAACAGATTAAAGAGAAAAATACCAACAGAGAGCAGGTAATGACGAATAGGAAGAGCAAAACTAGACGAGCTGTCATTTACAGTACAAGTATTTTGTGAAGGGCAGGTTATGCGGGGGCAAAAACAAACGCCAATGGAGACGTTCGGAGAAATTGAGCAGCGCAATCGCACGGATCGCCTATTTACTCGATAATTAGTCCCGCATCGCGTGTTTCGTGCCAACATTCCCTTGGAGGAAATTTGCTGCGCCCCGGATTTATGGTTGAGGTACATTTATGCTCCCGAAGTTCAATTTGGAACTCAAATTGCTACTGTTGTCAAACACCGGAATCTAATACACATTCGCACTCATTAGCAGGTAATATTCAATCGAATCAAGTCGACCCAAAACGGAAAGAAGAAGGGATAATTTCAGAGAATGGGGGTAAGCATTAATCAGGGTAGTTTGTATCTTCTAGTATAGTAGTAGTATTGTTAAAAGTGCTTCGACAGCTTAGGTCATTCCGCACCTAAGTCCCCACCGGGAATCGAACCCGGGACTGCTTTCACCGAAGTCGAACGCGTTGCCCACTTGGCTATCCGGGAGCCTTTTTTATCTACTGTTGATAACTTCTAAATATTTGATTCCATTATTTAACGTTATTCCGTACGAACCTCGCGCAGATTACACCGAGAAACGTCTTCACGAATACAACCAACGCTCATGCGCAAAGAAGGAAAAAAATCTGCGACCGCTAATATAAATAGCATAAATGGTCGCCCGCGGTCCCGAGAAAATTTATTTAATTATCAATTTGAAGACGATTTTATTGCGTTTAATGAATTTTAATCTGTGTGCTGCATTTTACACTGCTGATGAAAACTGTAGTAGGTTATACTAAATTTGGAATAGGTAAAAATTGACCTCAGCAGTCTAGGCTTCATAATTACAATACTACTACGATTTTGATGTGCTAGCTGCATACAACTCTTGTCAGAAGGAGATATATTTAGGGTTATATTTAGACAAAGACGTTTTACTTCAAAATAGAAGACAATAATTAGCAAACCATATACGCTAGACAGTTTTGCATCTTTGAAAAATGTTATTATGAAAATTATAAATTTGATCAATCAAGCGGGCCAGCAAGGAACCAGAATGTCATAAAACTCTCCTTTCGAATAAAAATAGTTGCATTTCCAAATTTTGCAGCTGATTCCACCACTGTGAACGCCGATAAGTACTCACATGTTACGAAATAACTGATCACATCATAAAAACAGACCAACAGGCTATTCCCGATTTACTAATAAAATAAAGTTTTACTTTGAGCAAGAGTGTTAAAAAACAAATATCTTGTCAAAGCAAAGAGGTATGTGAGTCGATTGCATAACGTGTTCACAATGAGGTTATATAAGGGTACCTAATTTACCTTAAAGTTTCCCAGAAGGAAATACCTTCAGAGAATCATTCACAGGGTTTGGTAAAACCTTTAACAGGATACACTCTGGCCAATCAATTTCTTTAATTTTCATCTCCAGCGTGAAATCTTGGTTTGATTATAGGTTTGGGATAGTATTTAAAATAAGTTTGCCGTACTTTAGCATAATACAGAGGCCAACGTGCTTCTAAATCTTAATGTGAAAATGTAAGAATCCTTGATATAAGAATAAAGACGGATCTCTCATTACTTTTAGACATCTGAATAAAAAGTATGACTCGCTTCACGAATTAATTCATTCCAATCATTCGATTTTACTGAGAGAAAACGGAAAGAGAAAATGATGAAACGTTGGAATGAAGTGAAGTTTTAATAAAAATGTTTTGCAACATTCAGATGAAAATTAAAAAACAATAGTACGTTAAGAAGTCCTTTTATCATGAAAATAAAGACACAGAAGTATATAATGTAAATTATAAGCTATGCAGAACTTCTAACGAGAAAATACTGAAGTTAGTTCGCCTCCGAAAACTCTACAACAGAGAAACTAACTGTGACTTGCTCTCGGATTGTAGATTCGATTTGAGGAATAACACCTGTCTACAACTTATCTTCCCTCTCAAATTCAGAGGTGATAAAATCTCAATAAAGTCCTTTCATGGCTTCAGTTGTTCCGTTACAATGGCGGTTTGAGGCATTCAGATTTCCAAGCAGACGTGTGTAATCACTCCTCATGTCTTAGAGTTGAAGGCGAATACATATGCATAATTTAAGAGCATTTCCAGAAGCGAGCTTTCGAAAATGACACAAAGATAGTCGGAGATCGACGTGAAAAGAACTTATTCACCACAATGAGAACAAATCTTTTCGCTAAAGGAAGCAGTATTAATCATTCAACTCATCACTAACTATGCAATTTGAAGAAATTATTTATTTTATATTCAACTTTCATTGAATAAGAATAATTACCTTCTGGTATTCTTTGTATACGATTACAACTTTTGTACATTTTACTATCCTTTACGATATCTCTCTCTTTCTTTCACAACTTCCTCGGTTTATCTCCTTCACTTTGTGGGTGTTTTCCCAGAAATTATAAGAAATAAGGCCGTTATTTCTCTATTTCTATAACTTTACGGTTTGATCCATATTCATTAATAACAACAGCGGAAAATGGGGTGATCGTTCGTTACGCGGATTTTACTTACTCCTAAAGCCATTTTGGTGTGAGATGGCACAAATAGAACTAGCAATTAGAAGGGAAAAGAAATGGGAACTAGATCATCTAAATTGACGCTCCGCTTGAATTCCAAGGATAGACAGAAAGCATCATTAATTACAGGAGTTGGCAGGGAATCGATGGCGATATAATGAAGATCACTCCATAAAATTTCTTTTCATTGAAAGGCATCTCTGATTGCCGTCGTTAACGTTTTAAAGGGAGAGCATCTTTCCTTGAAACGTCGAATGAAACGGGATCAAATTCCAGTTAAACATTCGATTCATTCGTTCCATTCTTAACCTTAATAGATACGAAAAAATGAATAAATATTAAATTCAAAGCAAATTAAAGAATCCAAAGAAATAAGCGCAGACGTCATTCAAGAATTGGGAGGTATTCTGTAAAAAGCAGTGCATGAAAGCTGAACCGAACTGAAAACTAAAATCGAAAAAAAGAAAGCAGTTTTGCCAGAGTGATAACCAAATTCGAATAAAAATCCTTGAATCTGAATCCAAACCAGAAATTATTACCACTGTTCTTACACCCCCTGTTACGCACCACTCAGGGTTTGCAGGGTTTAAATGTAAATGTAAATTAAACCATTATTCTTCCGCTTCTATTATCGATTCGCATTCTCATTAAGTGTAACACTAGATATTTATTAAAAACGTACATTTTACCTGAAACGAAAAAATTTAATTCTTATACTTGAACTCATTCTCCTCTAATTATATTCTTATATAAATGGATATATTTAAAATTTCATTAAAATACATTCCATTTAAGGTTCTGGTAAAATAAAGACATTGAGCAGTATTATTCAATCGGAGCGAATAAAACTGGTAAGAAACATTCGACAGTTTCTTCTGGATCGAAACCGGAACCGAATCGGAATTTGCCATTAAACTAGAAAGAAAACAGGAATGAAAATAAATACGGTTCGAAGCCATAATAACAATCTAATGGTATATCCTTGTGATTATGCATCCCGCACGACAAATCCGCTTTGAGGGTAGAAGAACTGAAAAAGGAAGGCGAAATGATCATCCGTCCTTCCATCGTCGGTCAGGTTTTATTCACAACAGAATGACAGATTTTAGTTTTAAACTCGATAATATCAATAGTTATCAGATTCATAGTGTTTCAAATTTCTCGAAATAGAAAACATGAAATGTAATTATTGGTCTGCCATACGAGACGTGATAGGAATCATAGTCCAGTCAAATTAGACACAAAAAAGGGCTCGACCTTGCAAAAGGTCATGTAGTTCTGATTTTTTAATATGTTGTTCGGACCTATGTGGGTACTAACATACCAATTTTGCAAGATCGAAAGACTTGTGCAATTTGCGCTATTCCAAAAAAACAACTTTTTTTTGCACTTTTTTCCGTTTTTTCTCAATATCTCCTAAATTATGCGTCCTAAAGAAAAAGTTAATCAATTGTGTATTAACGTACATAAAATATCCTACATTTTAAGTCCACATTCAACTCCATACGTCCAGAACTTTCCGAGATATGACTCTTCAAATATTGGCCATTTTTTACAAAAAATGAAAAATTTTCGTTTTAGTCTTGTATCTTGCCAAATAACTTGAGAAATACTCATTGCACAGGAAATTTATAAGGAACGAATTTATAGCATATTTATTATCCTTTCATATAAAGTCAAAATGACGCTCGTAGACCCAATAGTTCCTTCGAAAATGGCATAGAAGTAAAATTTTGCAAAAGTGGATTTCTGAAAAAAAACAAATACTACAATTTTAGTAGAACAAACATCAAAGATATGCTAAGGAAATTAGTTATTAGTAACTTTTGCATGTTTTTGTTGTTGGTGTTGTTGTTACTTTGATTGCCATCCCCTCAAGGACGAAGGAGATTTAAATCACTCTTACTCTACGGTCGGAGGATATTTAAATGGACAAGGACATTTTCAGGTGCTGCGAAGTAAAAATTTAATACTTAGCATTCATAAATCCGAAGCACTTCAAAATTTAAATATGTTCTACTGAAGGATTAGTTATATTTCGTTATTTTTTCGTTCATCTACATTGCGTAATTTGTAATGCAAAACCTTATGATTGTAAACTTCGATCATTTCATCGATGTTTGCTGCGATTTTTAACGCCGATACAACCATATAATGCCTCATTGCGTCCATTTACCACATACTATCATCGTATTCTCATGCTCAAGCTAAAGTGGTTCCTCGTCTTATCCTGCTGACCCAGTGAAATTATGCCTGCGGTCCGACTGCTCGATGAACCGAAGGCATCTTTTGCTTCATTTTTTCTCAAAACAAAGTATCACCATCAGAAATGTTTACAGAACACTCCTCGACGCTTCGTTAAGGCAGTCAAAAGCAGATAGGGTATTTCTTTCTCAATCAAATATCAATGATTGATTTTGAATTCGCTTACATTCGAAGTTTTTAGAGCAGGTAGCTCTGACGCCGTCTTATAACTCTAACATTGTTTTCCTTGTCTAAATGAAGTTTTAATCCTATAACAGTGATTGCTGTATATTTAATCCTTTTATACACCTAACGGCATTTCTTTGTTAATATCTGCATTCATCGCCAGCCTATGTCTGGAATTTGAGGTACCGAATTTTTGGAGTTATATCTATTTAATACTTTCAACGTAAACTTATTTACTTCATAATGACTGATTACTACAACCACGAATTAGACTGCCGTAAAATCAAATTAAACATTCGTTTTTTCCTATCCTGTACGATAAGCAAAATGAAGAGATTATTAAGGAGTAAGGAAAGGTAAAAGGTCCTTAGAAAAAATTCAATTTAACAAAATATGAGAGCAGGACAATGAACTAGGTCAAATAATATCATACTAACAAAATAATTCATGTAAAGGAAATTCCCGAAACTAAGATTTCTATAATAATTGGAAATATTTAAAAAATATTAGGGGTAACTGAAACGTTTTCCTAACGCCTCCCTGGTTCGATATTCTGGATCATTGATTAGGAGGAATGAAAAACAAAACATTTCTCCGGATTATGAAACGCGAAAATGGCTCGCTAAATTTGCAATGGTATCTGATAATGGATAATGCTAGAAGAGTTCCGAAACAAAAATAGCTTCCGCGTGCTGCAAGAGCCAGGCGCATCAGTAGACACAGAAAATAAAAAGAAACAGACTTACGTTAGTTTCACTCTTGCACTTATATAGATTTATTAATTGGATTGAAGTTATAAAATAGTAAACATTGATGACAAACAGAGATTCCGCACGACTTAATTTATGGAATGGAAGCAAGGGCCACACAGAATGATCAGCATAGCGAAATGCAGTAGACAATTGAATAAAATCGGAACCTACCTCTCCAATTTGAAGCACTATCGTAACGAGAAATATGCGTCTGTCGTTCGCGATTCTCTTAGTAATCCAATTACTTTTTCCAAGCTCGTTAACGGAAGCGGAGCACCGAAAAACGGTGTCCTAATTTCAACAGGTGCACCTTGAAAGATGGTGCGTGAGTGTGCCGTATATTAGGCGTCTGGGAATGGGCCAGGTGCTGCATGGATATATTTTCGTCCCCCAAAACTTACGGCGTTACTGCGTACATTGAATCATATGCGACGAAATGTAATCTGCGTGAAATTTGCAGCTCCCTCTGGTGCTTCCTAAGCTAATGAGTCCCTAACTACGCATCGTTGGTAGAGGAATGGTAAAATCCGGTGCTTTATTCGAGTTTTACGGAATAACAAAGCGTGAATATCCACGGAGTCCTGCTTTCATGCGACTGCGTCTATGTGACTAATTGCAGTTGTTTTTCAAGAGCAAAATCGCGAGATGAAAAAATACTTTCCTTCCTTCGTTCGAGAAAATCAGCGTCAAAAATCCTAAATAGTTTTCAATGCTACCCTACCACATCCCGATAAGAGGGTTGCAGAGTATTGATGTAGTTGAATATCTTTGCTTTAGACAAACGAATAGAAGCTGAAGCATAAAGAAAAACAATGTAGTAGAATAGGAAGTTATCACCATATGCTCCACACCTCTGACCAATCGGAAGGAGGGAAGCATCCGGTTTAAGTCGCGCTGTGATTCGATGCTTATGGATAGAGACCGAAAATTCCTTAGAATTAATTCATCTCAAATGAATAATAGCGATTGCGCAATAACAGATAAGAGATTAACTTCATCTCATATTACGGTCGTAAGAAATTAAAATTACCAATCATACAGCGTTTTAAGATTTTGGCAGAAAACATCCGTCATTTCAAACCGATATGTAACCTTGAATAGCTGATGAAATATATCTTATGTATGTATGCAGAAATCTTTCATATGAAGTTTTCTGAACGAATGAACCACTACATAGACAAAATAGATGACAATATAATTAGTTAACTACTAGTACTGGTAGAAATACTTATGACATAAAGGCATACATTTAACAGAAGAACATGCAAAACTTTAAAATGAAAACGTATTCACGACTATTATTTTAAATACAACAAGTTTGTCTTCATTCCCAATGGTATTTATTTCCAAAAATACCACTGATACGGCACTTGTCAGTAGATGTTCAAATTAACAAGTCAAGTTAAATGATTCAAAGTAAAAAAAACCAAACGAAATAATTATCATCCTTTAGAATATACTAATAAGTATCGTTTAACTACACTTGCTTAATAATGTTTTGTTACTACACCAGTTGTTTTAAATACTGAAGCGTTCAGGATATCAGGTTCCCAATAAGTTGCAGTAATAATTAAAAGTGCTTTGACAGCTGAAGTCATTTTGTCTAACCCGGGAGCGTTATCATAAGAGGCGAATGTACTACCCTCTTGGCTATCCGGGAGCCTCAAGTCTAGATACAATAAGGCGACGTTCTGGATTAAAATTTTGCGTCATACATGATTGCGAAAGAAATGAGATACCAAAAATGGCAAACCGATCAAAGAAATAATAGACAGAAGTGAAAGCGTTGGCGTAATAAGAATGTCGGGAAAAGAAAGCATAGGTTGACTATACTGAGAACAGCAGCAAGAGGATAGACACTCTTGTTAGGATATTGAAACAGCAAAGGGAGTCAGATAAGTGAAGGAGGAGGACTGGCGATATAAAGGAGGTTGAAAATCAATACGGTGACAGCTATTATAGCCGTACTAGATGAATATATTCACGGAAAAAAGAAGTAATTATAAATGTTCGAAAATAGAAGCTCTTTTAAAGACAAAAAACGCAGAAAATTATAAAATTCATAAAAATATAAGGCTATTCATGATAAAATAAACTTTTAACGATTCCTTTTCCTCCAATAAAAAGTTTGATTCATTTTATGTCCTTAAATCAATCCAAATATGGTTGAAGGAGATTAATCTTTGTAATTTTGCAATTTTTATCATTTTATTTATATACTTTTTTGTAATTTTTTAATCTTATTTATTTACTATTGCTTATCGTCAGCTGAAATTGGCCTCGTGTTGCATCTTGATGCACTTTTAGCAAATAAATAAATAACAAATATAAGAATTGACAGTTAATTTATGCAATATCGTATTTTATAAAATTTTAACGTCATATGTAATGCAATATTTTCAAAATTGTAACCACTGCCACCAGGTCATGCACCCACTTGCAGTGATAAATTTGTAATAATAATAGTAGTGCTTCATTTTTTCTTAATACGAACTAAGAACGTAAAAATACGAGAAAATTATCAAAGGATTCTGTCTTTATGTATGCATCCAATTTGCTACGATCTTTTTTGGAACTAAAATTTCTAAACGCGAAAAGGGATGATGCATCGTACCTCAACCCCGAGATGACAAGTAATTCCGAACATATAAACATCATTTACGTCCAACCATTCACGTGTTTCAATTCATACTCCAGTGGGACTTTAAATACTTCATTTGCATTTCGACACGGCGCACGCAGCGTCTCCATCCAACTCGGATCTTTAGGGGAGCACTCAACCACAGTCCCGAATAAAAAAGAAACAGAGGAAAACTATAAGCCACCGCCATTCGTCCGTGCAAGCAGCCAATAAGCTTCAAACTGGGAAGGCTGCCAAGACAGCGCCACAATGGATGTAAACACATAAGGGAGTGCTAGGGAGTCGTTCCCTTGTTGACAACAATGGGAAGGGAGGGGAGCAGTGGCCTTTTAAAAAAGCGGGTTCGGACGGATGGGTGAATGCAACTCTACCCGCAAGCGCATTGCAGATGAGTGTGTGTGGGGGACCTGCAAGGCAACCGGGGATCGATCTCCCAGCTGCTTTTAGCATGTGTACGTCGGGATGAGCGAATGGAAGTAGAAACGATTGACCCCTTCAAGAAAGCATGGCTCCAAGACAATAACCCTTTACCCGAACTCCTGGGGCACGCCATTCCCTTTCCCCTGCCGTAATTCCTCTTATACGGAGCACAAAATGGGACCTAGAGATAGGATGCCATGGTGAGTGACTAGAGTAAAAAAATCAGACCCGAGGGAATGGGAATAGTTAGTCTAAAATGGAGACAGTGGCCAATAGTTGAATGGAAAACGACAGCCAAATAAAAGCGCCGCGGGGAGGCACTAATTTCCCCTGCGTTGGGATTCAGTTGAAAGTTCTTTCAGTGACTTATTCAGAGCGTCATACTCAGGGACGCACCCAGAGGGGTGGTTTGAGGGCTTTTGCCCCTTACATTCTTCCAATACCTCTATGTGAACCTAATTCTTGAAGGTTTTACAAATAAACTAGGGAAAACTTTACAAAACCTCCAAGATTACCTTATTTTAATTCGAAACTAACGGAGGCTCGTATCTAGAAACCGATTTTTCGTTTCATCTTAAGGGCAATTTGTTAATTCCTCTCCTGGTTTCATCAAAAAAATCATTTTAAACTATCCGAAAATATATTATTATTATTATTAACAGGTTACGCCGCAGTTAGACAGAAGTTTATATATATACATTAATCCTAAACGTATTATCGTAAGAATATATCTAAATTTAATTGAAGAGGATATGAAGGATTAGTGCCATATAAATGACACATTTTCTAGTCGTATAATGAGGGAATATTAATCAACGTAACCTGTAATGTATGCAATTATAATAAAAGATGGAAATAGTGATAAATTATAACTATTTAATAATGAATTTAATTTATAATTTAACATAGTATTTAATACGTCGAAGTACTCGTAATAAAATAATGCGACTAAGAAGTATGCTTAATGATTGCACATGCAAAAACTATTACATTTACAACGAGAAACATCAAGTATGCTCGTTTCATTTAAGTGTGTGCATCTTTATTCCAAATCTGTACCCGTTGATCGATGTCTGGCAGTAAGTTCGTACTCTGAAAGCTTCGTACATGGAGATGTATTCGACATACCTCTGTTCCACTATTTTACTATGAAAATTACGATGTTGTAGTTTGACCTGGTATTAATTAACTATAATTAATAACGCAGTTATAATTGAACAGAATTTTCACAGTAAAATAGCATTATAGAGGTATCTCAAATTACGTACCGCTCCATATATGAACCTTTCGAGGTACGAACCTTATACTAGCTCAATTTAAACTGCCAACTACTAAGTAGTGAGTATAAAATTGCAGCACAGTATAGCATAGGAACAGAATTACAGAATATACACAGAATTTTAAACTATGCGAATAAAACGAAGAGGGCCGCTTGTTATCTATGAGTAAATAAAATCAACGAAACTTTTCGCAAAAAGAAAATGTATGCGACATTACAGAGATATGTGAAAGACTGGAATGTTGGCCATTCTCTGAGGCAACGGTTTTTAGATTTTCTTTTTCGCCGAATTAAGGTGACATAAATATGTCTTATAATCAAACATAATAAAGAACAAGAAATGAAAAAGATGCTTTCATGATTGAAATGTGTCATTCCCTATTGAATTTTCCTTGGCATTCACTCGGCCTTTAAGAAAGATTCTTTAAGAAGGAACCTTCAAAAGAAATCTGTTCTTGTTAACATTTTTTCATGAATTTTTCTCAGTAAATTAAATTCTTTCTTTTCTAAATATGCATCACCAAAACAAATTAAAAAACATACGTAATACTTCAGAGTAAGGTAGTTCAATTAACAGGAAATTATTTGACAGTGTTAGTTTTTTAGACTGACAATTCAGAAACATGAGTAAGGCTTTAGGTAGAAAATTGAAAAATCTAATTTAATTCGATTTCGTAAAAGTTAAGACGTCGATTTCGATTTTTTTTAATTCAAGTAACTGGAGATTAAAAGACCCTACTTCTAAGTCAATCATTTTGATCAAAAATTGAAATTTGTACGAGCAAAAAATTATAAGATCCCAAGTAATCGTTAATGAAATGCTTTCATCGACTTCAAGGAGACAACACACAAAGGCAGAATACATTTAAGTGCTTAAAATATATAAGTGTAAATTGTGTAACTTTAAATTAATTGAAACATCCTACGTGCTTAAGATATGTTATCAACAGGAAATAAGATTGAATTAATACAGCATATTGAAAAGTCGAACACAGAAGGCGATTAGCCTGAAGGTTATTTTGTATAATTACCCTTAGCTTCAAGAAGCGAAAAACACAGTCTCTTCATAAGAAATGCCACGTAGAGTTCATTTTTATCACCTTCAGGTTTTATTTCTTTCACAAAATCGAATTAGAAAGAATGGTCGCATGTAATCGAAATAAGCACCAAAAGAAGGTAAGATAATAATTAATTAAATTGAGGATTATTTCATTCAGAACTTTGATTTGGCAAATTTTCCTTATTGAACTCTAACAAACTCTTCTCCAACAGAATTAGGTTAATCATAATTTTCGAATCTTTTGCAGGGAAATATAAACGTACTTCATGCTTAAACCGCGAGGTTCAAAAAATATAACAAATACCACGAGAGTAAACCTACCACAACTATAGAACCATACTAGTAACCACAAAATCANAATTCTGTGAAATTTAGAAGATGTTAACTTCCCCTTAACGACAACAACGTCGTGATTAATATTTTGTAACTCTATCTTCATTTTTCCGTTGAAAATCAACGGGAAGATCTGCTATTAAGGATGTATTAATTAACTATAATTGATTAAAAGTTTTATTTTGAACTGTCAGAGGACAGACAAACGTAAGAATTGACGAATCTGTAAGATAACAGTATACTCGTGTGTTTATATTCCTCATGTTCAGTTATTGTTATGTTTTCTCTGTTACATAACTTGGATACCATTTTTGGGTATATATTTGGAATGGAAGTTGCGTTTCAAAAATCATCATCATGTAATTAATATCATAAACATTAATATTTATAAATAAGATATTTTATATACAAATAAGATATTTTATATTAGATCTTATTTAAAAGGAAAAGAGTAGCTAAGATACCCGTTAAGTTTGCATGTGTTCTAAAAGAAAGATTCGGATCGCAAATGGCGTAATATTCCCAATGAGAGATATGAGAAGAAGTGGCAGGAATGAGCTAGCACCTTTAAAAATAATATGAAACTATAATCTACCTTTACCACAGCCATTCAACAACTGACCCTCTCATACGTTTAATAGTTGACAAAGACGTCGTTTTCAGAGATTATTCTGGATAGTACGAGTAATTCACTACTTTTATAAAGACTTAATTGAGTTCAATTTCTTCAATTCATCGCTGTTTGATTCCTTCAACGAACCTTAACTTGACCTTAACCTTGAGTCAGAACCGCCCGTACAAAATTAGTGGAACGAATTTAAATGTAGTCGACTCAGTAGAATATCTTGGAATCACCCTAACCAATAACTTAAACTGGAGCACACACATTCGAAAAATATGCGGTAAAGCAACTAAAAAGCTCGGTTTTATAAAGCGTATTGTAGGTAGATGCGATGAAAAAGTTAGAGAGCGATGCTATTTCACGTTAGTTAGGCCCCATCTGGAATATGCGGCGAGTATATGGGACCCAGCGGATGAAACGAACTCTCGCGAACTCGAGAAAGTGCAGCGTAAGGCGATACGTTTTGTTAAAAAGTGCTACGATAGAGAAGCAAGTGTAACGCAAATGCTCACAGACGCAGGTTGGGAATCCTTGAAAGAAAGGAGATTAGAAGCTAGGCTGCGTTTGTTAGATAAATTCAGAGGAAATACATTTTCGGATGACGTAATTGATATTATGCGACCCCCCTGCTACTTTGCCCGATCCGACAGTGAGCGTAAAATAAGAGAAGTAGACGCGAGGACAAGTCGTTTTAGAGACTCTTTTTTCCGCGAACGATACGCGATAATAATAAATTAAAAAAGTAATTCTACTCTTGGTGTTTACACCCCCTGCCACACGCCGGAAGGCGGCTTGCAGGGTACTTATGTAAATGTAGATGTAACTGTAAATTTGGAACATAACCCCATTACTGAAATAATAGCAGTAACCACTAATACCCTGAACATAGAAACAAGAGAGAGATATATCACGATATTTTTGTACAATCGTTACCTCAGAAATTATCATTTAGATCAAAATGTCCAAACGTTGACTAAACCCAGGCTGTTTATAGGATGACCGGGCAAGTGGAAAAATTCAATAGCCATACTTAAAGTAATTTCTGAATTTAATCAATGGATTAGTTCTGGTAAAAAGGGGGAAAATCAGAAGTTAGAGGAAAGGGGGTTTTTCCTACGCAAGAAGTAGTAATTCGGCGTCGCTGACGTACATCTTATTTCTAAGACTCTCCGTTGTTCACTGAGATAGCAGGTGAGTGATTGTTCAGAAAAAGGACGTTAGCGGATCGTCCGCTACTCAGGTGCATTGAGAACTCTAATGCTAGATCCTCCCACCAAAAGCATCCTCCGTGCTACGTGGCCCTTACTTTGAGCCCTCTCTGGCCGACAATGGGAAGCTAGACAATCGTCAAATCTCATTTCGGACTGAGCAATTGCTTTAGTATTTGGTGTAGGACATAGATGTAGAGATAAAGGGAGGATAGAAAGCAGTACTAGAATGGGCAAGCATTAGTCGAGTCGTAGAAGATGCTCCGCTTAAACCACGAATTTCCGTCATTGTTAAGATTTATAATAAAATTCTTAACTCAGTGGAATTCATACGAAAATAAAACTTCATAGGAATAATAATTCTACAGCAAGAGGTCTACATCTATATATATGAAACAGAAATTCTGTGGGTTTTTTTGTGTGTTTGCTTGTGAGTTTGTTTGTTTGAGATTGGTGTCCACACCTTTTGTCCGATTTGCGTCAATCTTAGCATACGTGTTCTCTGATACCCGAAAGGAAGTACTGTCACCAATTTGTTCGATAACTTTGCTGGATTTGAAACAAGATCATTCAGATAGATTTCCATAAGAAATACATGTAAAGTTCGACTTTATCGGTTGCAGGCTTTATTTATTTTGCAATATAAAATTAGAAGGAAAAGTATCAAAAGAAGGGAAATTGAACACAGATTCTTATGATTGTCGTGGAATATCGCTTTTGTTTTGAAGTTATGAGAATTTAGATAAAATATGCGAATCTTTTGTGAAATTTTGAGGTTGTAAACAACCTGTCCCCCTGACGACCAATACGATTTTTGATTCCGAGTTAATGCATTCTCCCGTAAGAATACATGAGTATTTAGGCCCATTTAAAAGCAATTGACGGGATGAAGAAGAGGACATTTTTCAGAGATTTTAACTACTGCAGTCACGAACAATGTGTTTGCCTGCAAGACTTTTAAATCACCAACTTACACCAAATTTAAGCATGAATGACAATTTTGAAACGCTAGAACCCAGTATTATACCGCATACTTAAAATGAGTTTTAATTAATGTTCAATTTAGGTCCTGGTATTATAACTGTTAGTTGGAGTCATAGCGAGGAATATAGTTAACATCCATCCTAACCCCACATATGTATGTATGAATGTATGTGTTTTCTTTTTTCAACCCAAGGTAGGAGAATTCTTTTCTCTCAAATCATTGAATTATTAAATCATATTTTCCGATTTCTCTTCCATATTTTTGTGCGTATCTCCAAAGGACATCAAAATCCAACCTGTTGACTTGACTTTTTATTTATTTATCCTCGGGCAGATGGAGTCTTTTAACCCCCTCTTCCCCTGCCCCAGTTCCCAGGTTTCTCCAGTTTTACAGAAATATATTTACATATGTCAAGTACAAATTTATAAATAAAATATAAAATTGTTTTCAATAAATAAATAGAGACATTGTTAAAAGTCCAAAGGATGAAACAAAGGCGATCAATAGATACTGCTATCACATGTCTTCTAGCAAAGAGCCGTTGTTTAACGTTACTTTAATTATAAAAAGCGATTATAATGCCGGGTTCTTAAAAGGAAATTAGTTAACGTCAACAATATACTATCGGTCATCATATAATACAATATTAGTCATCTGTAACTTAGTTAAAGTTTCAATCGGTAACTTACAAGAAGAGAATCGGATTCATGGGAGTCCATAAAATAGGTGTATAGGATCTGTACTATCTAATCATATGTATAAAAATAGCTAAGAATGCAGAGAAAAGGAAACCACAACCCACATCACAGCTTGTATCCGACATTCGAAATATGCTGATAGTGGAGGCCTTGATTGAGTGGTATTCCAACACAAAGGTTATAGTAAACAAATTATATTTATACACACCACTTGCTTATTCGTTCCGAGACGAACAACGAAAGTTTTGTATTGAACGAAAATAATTTACTTCGAAAACAAAACTCTTCTCCGCTCAGTAAACTTATGAATTCTACCGATTTTTTTACTGCCGGTAAAGGCACGGAATCATAACAATGAAAAATAAGCAGTCCATTGCGGGAAACACAATAGCGAGAAATGTTCATCCCCTTGAAACTCGATGCCCAAATAAACTCGAGAGAGCTGTACGGTCCCACGAGATAAAAAGCATTTTTCTCGCCATACCTCGACGTAGCTGTTAACCCCGTGAGCACGTAGCAGAAAATAAGGTAATGAACTCCGTGAATTGCGAGGGTGGAGATTCATCATTCTAGGAGAGAGAGGGGGAGTTTGTAGAAGGGAAAAAGGCCTTTATGGAGCTGAGGGAATGAGCCTGTGCCCGGTTAATTCGTACAAATGGTACGGGAAAGTTAAATAGAACAAGCGGATTGCGGTGGATTATCCGTACCGATACAATAGCGAGAAAACAAGAGGAATTGGGTGGAAGCGAATGGAGGCTACCCTTCGAAATCCTTCTTTCGATACATTCACCCTCATTATCCATCGACTATAGGAACCCATATCAAGTGCCCCACAACATTCCTCCTCCTATCATCAACTCAACTTCTGGATTTCTGTGATTTAAATTTTATTTTTTATCAATATGCTCTATTTGAAAGACAAGTCAGTAATAATTAGGAATGCTTTCGAACAGAACCAAATGCTACTCAATTTTAAATCTTCAACTCAACTTCTGGATTTCAGTGATTTAAATTTTATTTTTTATCAATATGCTCCATTTGAAAGACAATTCAGTAATATTTAGCAATGTTTTCGAACAGAACCAAATGCTACTCAATTTTAAATCTTCAACTCAGCTTCTGGATTTCTTTAACTAAAATTTTATCATTGTCGATCTATTCCATTTTGGAGACGTCATCAATATTCAACATTTTTATTATATTGATAAAAGATTGACAAACTTGAACAATATAATAACTTTGAATAATCCCTGTTTGAATCAGCTCGGAGAAATTATCAACTTAAAAAGTGCTCATAAACTCGGTACATTTTTCCAAATTTCATAACAATATGAAATAGACGAAAAAAATTCTGACAAGTAAAATATCGGCTAATTCAAAACATTTTGAAATGTTATATTATACGAGTGGTGATAATTTTTCATCAAAAAATAATTATTTTAATGAGTTTTCGATATTAAATTTCGTTCCCAATGACATAATTAAGAAAAATAATTATAAAAATGAACCGATAAAATCCTCTCATTTTGTGAACAAAGCTAATGAAATATTGGATGATAAATTATGCAAGACTACAAACGGAAGCTAAAATGTGTTTATGTATCGATTTTACTGCAATCGTTTAATTTTACATTATAGGTGTGGAAATTAATAAATGACCACTACCATTTATTTTATCTTCATAAACTAGAACAATTGTTCCTGAAATTTATCGGACAAGGACCTATTTTGGCACGAGATTTTGTTTCGCGCAACTCCAAAATGTTGTGCTTTCATACACATATTGAAATTTATTTTTAAATTTCCTAAATCTTTAAGAAAATGCAATTTATTATGACAATTTTGGTACTTAAATGCTTTAATCGATTAAATCAGCAGGAACATATTCATAACAAAATTACAGAAAATAGCGAAGTTGAACATTACGTTAATTAGGACAAACATTAACACTCATAGACCGCTTCGGATAATTCGCGGACACCCAGGGGTCAACGGAGCCTAGTTTAGAACTAGATGATTTGAAATCTTCACATAGAGTAAATTTATCCCCCCCGGATGCAGCAATTCCAGCCGATGCTGGTTATGTACCTTATAGTGATTCCTAAACAATTACACTCTGAAATTACCAACGAGGCTATCTCTTCTTTCTCCCGCATATCCACATCTACATATATACCCTGCAAGTTGAATTAGCCGTAAGGTAGGGGGTGTAAACAACAAGAGTTCGAGTTATCTCATTAGCTTTTGTTGTCGCGTTTTGTTCACGGAAGGAATGAGTCGGTTAATACCCATCACGTTTTCCGCAGATGTGCATTCTCTGAACTTATCAAGCCATCGCAGCCTATTCTCATTCCTTTCAAGGATTCCCAACCTTCGTCTGGCAGCATTTTCGTTACATTTCTTTTTTAATAATGTAGTATTTTGTAACAAGTCGCATCGCATTGCGCTGCAGTTTCTCGAGTTCGCGAGTATACGTTTCATACGTTGGATTCCACATACTCGCACCATTTACCACATAGGGCCTGACCCAGGTGAAATTACATCGCTCTCTAACCTTTATATTGGATCTAATTACAATGCGCTTTATAAAACCGAGCATTTAGTCGCTTTATCTTAGAATTTTCTGAACTGTGTTTGACCGTAGAATTTTCTGAACTGAACTCTAGTTTAAGTATAACATAGAATAATTAATGTAACATAACTTTGGTATTTCAAATACTGACTCAGCACTAAAACATTGAAAATTCAGTACTAATTCATCCGATTTTTTAAACTTATTTCCGTACAACTACGGATAAAAATTAATTTCGCTTCGAGAGGTATATTTTTCCATTTACATTTCCCCTTACCGACCGCTGCTACTTTTCTTCGACCCCAAAGCATATTTACTTCCTCATACTTAATTTCAGTCTATTTTCTCGCGCTCTCCGCTACTTTCGTCTCACTCCACTTTAAAACCAATTCTCCGCCCATACCACCTGATTTTCCCCTATCCGAAATTGGATTGGCGCGCCATCGGGTGGAAACGGGAAGAAGCGAATTTAATTGGCCAATTAGGCCACGCAGGATGAGGAAAGAGAAAAAGAAGGCGAATGACGGGGAGAAATAAGGGTGAGCGAGCAAAATTCAAGACCAGAGATCGGATGAATAAATGAACTGAGTAATTTTCGATGCCATTAGTGCGAAGATGAGAATTATTGTGGATGTGGGAGTGAGAAGAATTGGGGAGAAAGATGCGTCTTTTACTCATCTATAAAGCGATCAAGGGGACTTCTCCTCGACACAAATAACAGCCGATCAAAGATGTTCAGTAAATCCTGTAAGTTACGGAGCCGATCCCTTCGTCCAGAAAAATTAGTTTACATTGGAACAAGAATTTCCAACCGACGGCCAACGCACCGCATGGGGCCCTTAAACCGATTTCCTGCGGCGAAATAGATTATTCCTTTCTGAGTTTCGAACAATTACCTACCTTATAGATTGATAGCTGTAAAGTTAACATTGGTTGTAACCGGAATCGAACCGAAAACCGGGATTCAACCGGAACGGAACTGAAAACCGTCATTTTCACTGAAGTGAAAACCGAACGCGAACAAAAAAATTAAAATTCTCGAAACCGATAAAATTACTTATTTCGCTTCCAATTAAAATTCCAAAGAATAAAACTTTAATTAAATTTAAATTGGCGAATCCGGGCTAATTAGGCGTCTTCAAACTAACTAAACTGAATACTTTTCTTGTAAACTAATTTAATGAAATGTTTCAAACTTTATTTCTTTAATATCGCAAATTATAACAAAATTTGGTTTAATCTGATGTAATTGAGGACAGTTACACCATAGAATAAATTTCTAAGGGGTATAATATTTTATTTATTTAAGAAAACCGGTTCGAACCGGTACGAAGAAGCAAAACCGGAAATTAACCGAAATTGAAAAAAAAAATAGATTTAGATCAGTGTCCGCCGACTAAGTTACCAGTGCTCACTTGAGAGCGCTTTAAACATCCAAAAGGGAGGTGATTATTTCCCAAATAATAAAATCGATAGTCGAATACGGCAACGAGTGAAAATTCATAACTAAGGAAATTCAAGTAGACTTCAAAAGGAGGACGACGAAAAGTGTTTCGAGTCGAAAATTATAAATGAAGGGATATATTTTTTAATGTATAAATTTACAGAATTCTCGAAAGCATCCTTTTTATTACATTCTACTTGCTATATCATTCTTTCTTTTTAGAATATTTCGAAAAAAATCACTGTATTACATACTTTACTTGATGAAGACACCAATTTATACAACCATATTTGGCTGCATTATGCTAATGTTCCGTGTCAATATATATTATTACTGATTGAAATTAATTATGAATGTTCATAATTACATTGAGGTATTTGCAATATCGGGAACCCGCGGAGGCCTCATATGAGCTAATGCTTCACACCGGAAGTAAAACAAACGATGGAGGTCAAATAATACACACTTCCATTAGAGTTAATCAACCGCTTCACATCGGCATGCGTAAGAAGCGATATTCTCAAGCTCTCATAGTCCGTACGTCGCGTTATATTTAATTAATGAGTCTAGACACGAAAGATATTTTACGACAGTAAGTCGTAGGCTATCCCAAATATTCTCCCTCTCTACCTAGCGTTCTCTTCTTTGATTATTTTTGTTTCTTTGCTTATTCGAACGAAAAATTGAATACGTAATTTAAAGCGATCCAAAAAGCTTGAGTGGACATGAAAGTGAGGTGCGTAGTAATACTTGAAAAATAAAATCAACGGGAATGGAAAATCCGAAAATATATCCATAGTAGGAGTTCGTTAGAATTAAGAAAAGTACACATACCTAAATTTTTTCCATATTAAAAATAGTAATTTTTATTACATTAATTTACGAATTAAAATAATAATCCAATAATAACGAAAAGCTTATCAGAATGTCTTTCAAAGGAATATTTTAAATTAAGGTTAAACTTATTCAAATTAAATACCTTTGTGGTGGTACATTACTTTCCGTATCATAAATTATATCACATTATGCCGAACTTCGAGGAACGACATTAGAATAAAAAAGAACTTTTAAATTTCCACATTTTTAATGCATATTTGACGACCGGTTTCGGTTACATCGCCATTATAAGGTTAAAGAGTTTGGCCAAGATTATCTTACTCGAACTTATAAATTCGTACATAATCATATATAATTAGGATATTCGTATAATGGCTAAATATCGATTTCCAGTTTGGCTTTTAATTAATTTTTCTCAATTTCAAATGCCAACAACAACTAAAGAGACTCTCATAGTAAGAAATTCCATTGAATGAAAAACGATTTCAATATCTGAATTCCAAAATAGAGATAAAGCCATTAACTTCAAAAGAATCGGTCCAAATTAATTCGCATTTCATAATCAAGAGTTATTAAATTATAAATCAGCGGCCATATAAACGAATCCATAAAATAAAATTATATTAATGAAGTTAGCGGCTATTCCACGAAATCGACAGCAGAATATGTTTTTCTTAAATAATAATCGCTATTCCATGAATAATTTTGCGCGAATCATACAGTAATAAACGACGTGATGGAACGAATATTTCCTCAAATTAATTTTCGTTTTAGTTTTTTCGATGAAATTGGATTACACCATACTTTAATAAATTTATTACGAGAATAACATTTTTAATTTCGAAAATGAATTCGAATCAGCATCCGAAAATGTGTCCTGGCGAATTATTGTGAACATCCCAATAAAATTATATTTAGATGTTATGACCACAACTGCATAACCTATTATATAATACTAATTACATTGCGTTCCGCGAAATTAAACTAATTGAATATCTCTCCATATAAAGTAAACAAGAGGAAATAATTTCTGTTGAAATTTTTTACAGTGATTAATTCATCGTAAAACAAGAAAAAGGCGGAGCTTATTAAAATAAGGCAAGCAAATCTCACATTGAGCAATGGAGGAAAAGATCAGAGCTAAATTTGGATTTAAGAACTGAAAAGCTAATGAATGAAGCTTCAGCATAATCATTCCATTCATCCAAATCTCATTACGAGGTACAAATCTTCAAAATCCTAAACTGTTAATAAGGAAGGCACAATAAGAGCAGGTTGTTAAGGCCGTAATACTAAAAGCGTCCCTTTATGCGTTTGTTTGTAGGAGTTCGTTGACCCTAGCAAAAGTTCATACATTAGTACTACCAGGAAATTAATTATTTCTGCCGCCCATTTAATAATTATAGCCTCTGAGTGAACATCCATCACCATAATTTCGGATTTAATCCTCCGTATTGATTAATAATACCAGGAACTACGTGCAAGCTATTACAGCCACGCTTCTTTTGCTTCCTAACATCCATATTCAGAAAGCTGAGCAGCTGCTCCAGATTCGAAATTGTAACAGTAGTGTACTCATTCAAAAATAATCAAATACTTCCTTATGTACAGCTGCAATCCATTAAGATGCAAACAATGGCTTTCAATTAAAATTTTTAGCCAAAGCATTGATGGACGGCGGATAATATAATTATTATCATATCTTTCAGGGTATTTTATATATTTATATTTATTAAGGTAAATAATTTTAAGAAATTTACCTTCACGCCTCCATATCTTTCAAAGCATAATAAAAGGCATCTGGATTAAACAGCTTTAACAGAAAAATATGGTTCGTATAGCGTAAGAGTTCAGCACAGCATGCAGACCTCAATTACATGATAACATTAAGACCTGGCTTAGATTGTTCCAATATACTTTCATTCCTTCATCTTTCATTTAATACTGAAAATATTCGGAATAAATATAGGATGAAAAAATTAAATAATGAAATGCGAGAATCGAGGTGATTCATTAAAGTTTTCGAGAATAAAAATAGACAAAAACCAGTAAGTAGGCGATTAAGTGAGGTGTGACGTGAATTTTGGTGAGAAAAATTGCTAGATTTTACAAAATGACGTTGGAATTAAACGCGTATTAGAGGTACAACTCCTTCAAACCCACCAAAATATTTACAGAATCTTCCAAATATCAAATAGTAAGAATCATAAATTATAAAGTTTAAAATTGTGCGGAAATAAGTAACGCGCGATTTTCATTTCTATTTTGGGTGAATTTTAAATATCAATTAGTAAGAATTAAAACTGATTTACTAGAGAGCATCCCTGACGCACTACCGTACGCTACTTTCTTTCCGATTAACGTAGTGAGATTAACAAATATATTGAATGCACAAAACTTACGAAATTATTTTCGGCGAGGGATATTGCCGCAGAATAAAATAAGTGCAATATATTTTGGTAACGGTCTTCCCATCTGAAATCACGAATGAGATCCACTGAGAGAGACAGAGAGAAAAAAATACGGACCCACGGAAAGAATTCCCAAAAAGAAACCCTAAAATATTTTACAACGACATTCAGTACGTGAAGAATATAAATTCCAGTACACGAGATAAAAATGTTATCGTGCAAAACGAAGCCCTTTGAAATTGCACGAGATATTCTACAAAATTCACAATCCTCTATTTCTTTACACGCTTACTCAGGAGGGTAACTTTTCATAACCAGAGAAATTAAATATTCACCGAATAAAAGAAAAGTAGGGCAACTGTTTGATTGCGCCGCGTAACAGAGGTCCGATTTCCGACTAAGCCTGTGTTAGTGAAATTCTTGAATCATGCATGCATTATAGAAATATGAAAAATGATGGACGATCTGTCGGCAATAACTCCTCAAATTAGAAAAGACCCAATCCGAAAACCACCAAAAAATAATAAAATAAATAAATAAAATTTTTCGATGGTGTTTGGAATGAGACTTCCAATTTAAGGGATTATGGAAAGAGACGAGGAACACGGAGGGAGATGGGTGATTTGAAATGTTATTCGATTCTGGAAACTTCAATTTAAATCGATTACAGAAACCCATCACATGGGGATAACAATGCAAAACTTCACGAAATAAAACTTCATAACCCCTTTAGTTAGCGTAAACTCTAACATACCAGCGACAGCGTAATTGGGTGAAGGATTTTTATTAATGCCTGTACCATAAAAAACAGTATACCGCGATGGAATTTGTCGTTATATGTAGAATGATGGCTTTACCGAGTCCGAGATAATTATGGTTCTCTCAGAAATTTAACATAATGAATAATATTTCAAGAATCGAGCAGAAAAATTAACTATAATACAATTATTTGGTCCTGCAAACATTTGAGGAATTTGCTCTTTAATAATTTGGAACTGCAACATGGATGGCATAACGTACCCTACAAAAATTTCACTTTAATTAAAAAAGTAGCCATCGCGTACTTATTTTACCCTATATCATAATTAATTAAATTATCATATTAAATTAAAATCACATAAAAAAATCATATCATATTAAAATTTGCAGCAAAAACAACTCGAATTCCAAGAGAGAGGAAAACCAAAATACACTGATGATTACCTATCTCATTTTTCAACTTTTATTGGCACGAAAAAATGAGCGCCTTTCGAAAAGAATCCAAAATTTTCACAGGAAAGAATTTCCGTCTTCCAGTTAATTTTAGATACAAAAATTCCGTTATCTTCTTTGAGCATTTTTTGGTCGAAAAAATGCCATACTTGGGTATGTGAAATACTATCGATACATATAAAATCGATCGATATAAAAAAGATCACATCTACGAACCAAAGGGATGATATACAAGCATACGCCTTAATATGAATTTATGGTATCAAAACAGCGTTGGTATCATCCATTCTATCTAGAAAAAGAAAGAGAGAACCAACGGCGAATAAGAGGACGTCAAATTGACGTCATATCAAATGCTTTTGTAAGGGATAACTACGAGAGGAAAATAAAGTACAATTGGCCAATATGTGTCTCCGGTTCATTGAGCAGACTGACTGAAACGAGAAAATTACAGCGTCCCACGAAAACGGTTAATGAAAGAGGAATCTAGGAATTAAACGGGGTTTCCGGAATATGGCGGTTTAATTGCAGGGAATTAGCGTTTTCCTCGTCGTTTAAACAAGTTAGCTGCTTCAATTTCTACGAGGAAAATAGGCGAGACGAACTCATCAAATTTCGGAATCATGCTCTATCAATACACATGATTCGACTAAAATATCTGAACGTTGGGTTTCCTTAGAGAACAAAATATCAAAACCTTATATCATGTACGCAAGAAGTTAAAAATTTCGAAGTTCTGTCAACCGATATACGGTTTACGGAGTGTTTTTAAACCTTTAATTCATTAATACCGGCAATTTACCGGCTGCGGTGCTGGAGTGGTTAGCGTGCTGGCGCTCCAACACCAAGGTCCAGGGTTCGAGTCCCGGCTAATCGGATTTTTCCGGTTAGGGAGTGGTTGTTTGTGTTCGTGATATATAGTAAAGTGGATGTGATTGTGATCCTCCTGTTTCCATTATAGAAATAATAATAATAATAGCCGTGTTCCAATTGACTTTCCTAGCAATGAATCGATACTCGAAATGATTTCTCTTTTTCTAAAGGCTCAAATCAGCCTGATTCGACAAATTTAGCTCTAAGTGTACAGTTTAACGAGACACTGAATCCTACGTATTGTTATTTACATTTACAACGGATTTTTGATATATCTAGCATATATAGCTGAGTAATCAAGGGATGAACAATTAACCTCATACATTCAACTTCCCCGTGACATAAAACTAATTCCAATAGTACCACACCAGTTATTTTAGCGCTATTTCATCGGTTTGTATAAACTTCATTTTAATGCATCCATGCCTTACTGCTGTTTTGATAGGCAATTTGGAGCAGATATGAAGACGCTGAACTAAGCTATTCCTTTCTCATTAACATTAATTTGTATATTTATTTATTTCATTATTCGTCCTATTTGCAAAATTTAGTCATGATCTACCACTGGAAATTCAAACAGACGAGATGAGCAAATTAACTTGTTTGAATTCCATTTGAAATGTACACGAGTTTGTTTGCTATGAATAAATTATTCTCGTAACTGACTAATTTTAATGCGGGAAGGAGTTAATTCATAGGAAGAAGTCCAGGAATAATGGGATGCTAAAATAAGATGTAACCGTTCTCAAATGTTCAATAAAGAAGAAATACTTATAAGCACACACTATAACAAAAACTATAAAAAGCAGGATACACACGATATATACTACCGCTGGAATAATCTTGGGAATTGTTATGACGGATTTGAAGTTGATAATTTCTAAATAAAATTCAAGCAGGGTGAAATTTTTATAATCCTGCTCACGGGACATAATTCAAGAATGTAACCTAGATTACAAAACGAGATTTTATCTCCAGGGGGCTACGATTAAAGGAAAGCAAACATATAGAGTCAAAAAGTAGCAAAGCAACTACAGTAAACCTTCACATAGCTCTAAGTGACGTAACTTGACTCTGCCGTGTCTTGTGAAACAGCGCTATGTGAAACACGATCATTACGGGGAATAGCGAGTTTCGTTTCTCAATCTCAACATCTAAGTATCTTTCTTTTGAGTGTTTTCCTGCTGTTGACATTTTTTTCTAAGCTCTTGACTTAGGTTATCTATCCACACATAGTTTCTCCGTTTTTTTCTCTATTTTTACTGCTCTAACCTCTCCTTTTATTAAAATTAAATGTGTTAGATATAAGAGGGAGATTCATAGTCCCAATCTCACCCGCAATAAAGACGTTTCTATTCTATTTGTCATAATATTTTCTTAACATTCAATATCCGTGCATATCCGAAATTATTTTCATAAGATTACGAAATTATTTTCGTATCAGACGTTCGTAGAAACAAAATATCATCGTTTTCCAACTTTAATTTTCAGAAAACGGTTCCTGTTTGATAAAAATATTAAGAAGAAAGAATTTTCAGCAGTTTCAAATAATTTCAAAAGCAAGCATAGAGCGTCTTTTCACGAGTATCTTTATCATCAGTATTCAATCCGTGGAATGGTTTGCAGCTACTCTCCATATGAATCGCTGCTGTGCCTTCATTTCTGCATAACTCTTGAAATGGACGTAATTTATAATTTGCTGTATAAACTGCAGTCTTGGTCACCCTTTGCATCTTCTTCCCTCGATATTGCCATCCAGTATAGTTTCCACAATTCCCTCACGGCGCAGAGTATAGCCGACAAGTTCTGACTGGTGTATTATACAAAATGTAATAGCTTTCCCGTTTCGATCTTATAATACTTGGATGTAGGCAACAAGCTACTCTAGAGCGGTCAGATGGTATTACACGTAACCTTCCTTATGCAGTCAAATGGTAAATGTGGCCTTCCGATGAAAAAAATGTTCCCCAGCCCAATAACCTTAAAAAGTGAGTAAAAGCATTCAATTTTCGGTTTCCTTCACTATACAAGTGAAGGAAAGTGAAGCTCGTACAACATGTATTACAATTTCGTTACATTTTATGCATCACAGAATCACTTTATCTACAACTTCATTTGGTCACTTCGGTCTCCAAAAACATTGTCTGTGATTTCCTTTTAAGGGGATATGTGAAGAATGTTGTGTACCGGACTAGACCAAACAATCTTACATGGATCAAGACACAGATTGAAGAGGGAATCTCCATCATCTCAGGAGACACATTACGTCGCGCTATGCAAAATTTGCAGAGTGGACTTACTGACCCACCACCTTTGCTGCCTTGCTTGTTCGGCCATAAAATACCCAGTGTTAGGCCTAGTAGGGACTAACACTTGCCACCTTCCATACTAGTCTTCCTAGTGATTCATTTCCAAGGATTTTTAACTTGCTATGATCAGCAGCTTACTGACGTGGGCAGTTTTATCAGAATAATAAAAACGAAATCCCTTGCCCTTGCTTCTCGAGTAAATTGATTCAGACCTCATCCTCTAGTGGGGCCACAAGCAGACAAATCTCACTCACAGTACATAATAAGCGTCAACTGAGATTTTTTCCAGCTTCTTTCTTCTTAGACTTTTACCCTTAAACTACTCCAAACATTTTAGAATTTTCCCAGAACAATTACGTATAGAATATTTTGGTCTCTAATTCTATAAACAGTTGATCTATTTTATTTAATAGAGATGAGAATTGATTTTTCAATCTCAAATTCTTATTGTTTATTTATATGACGAATATAAGTAGGACCATATTCCATTAAACAATAAAAAAAGCCAAAATCGTTGAGATACAATAGGAACAGTTAAAGAGCTAAAAATTAGTTTTACCAACGGTCACAGTTTAAGGAAAATACCAAACTTGTGAACTTAAAAAAAGATGCCCGGCAGGCGTTAGTGTAGTAGGCGTGATTTGATGCGAATCGTTCTCTTATCAAAATCGTCTTAAATGGGAGCCCAAATGCCTCAAGCGCAAAACACCGGCTCAGGAAGATCCTAAAAGGGGCCACTCCAAAACAGCCCAATGGAGCTCCTCAAAGGGTTACGTTTCGTCCGTCCCTTTTCACAGCAGCATTCGCTTTCATAAGGGCCTCTCGTGGGCGCACACCTTTCTCCCAAACATACCCCAATATAATTGGCCAAATCCCTACGAAGTGAAAGGAGATCCGGGGAAGAAAGCGAAGCGGAGTCTTGCTTTCTCCAGTTGAAGAAAAGAATGAGAACTTGAGGGACGTGAAGGAGTGGAAGTAAGAGATGTCAGTTCAGTGGAAGAATTCCCTTTCGGAGGAAGAAAATTACGGAAAGAGAAAATGCGAATACGTGAAAGTGACATGCTGCTGTCACGTGACTTGTTTCCATATTCATGTAACAGATGTACGTCTCTTTGGAGGAATCGAAAGTATGACTCTTTCCCGAAATTTCCTCTGTTATGGAATATTTTTAAATAAAAATGACGGAAAACAAGGGTTACAGGAGAAAGTAGTTTGTATAACTTCAGAAATATCCTCGAGATTGCCGAAAAAGATGGAAAACTTCGGCTCCCTCTTGCATGTTGTGCATAGAATGGCTCATAACCCGCACATTGTTTGAAATATTTTGCCATTCGCTACATTAAACCAGCGTAAAAGAAGATAATTCATCATTTTGAGGAAACCTTAATAAATTGCAAATGAATTTTAGCTGTTTGCAAAAGTAATACTTAATTCAAAGTTCTACGTATTTGAATTTGATATAGGTGCGCCGATAGATTTTTGAAAAATAAATTTTTGAGTATGAAAACTCGAAACCGTAAGTAATCGGAGACTTCTAACTGTGAATCAGACTGTTTTCGTGTCATCACATTCTTCATTCGCACATTAGGCTGACATCGCATTCCTCGAATTAATATAACTGATGATAAACTTAAAAGTAAAGTAGGCAAATGATGCTGCATTAGGTAAGAAAAATTATCAGAAACTTTGTCTCGTTAAACTATATGAGTTTTAAATAAATCCGATAACTCACTTCCACCCCGCGGCTTATAAGCTGCGTACGATTCCTTGACCGATTCCATGCGGCCCAAAAAATAATTCTTTATAGTTATAGGAAGTTATACACTATTCTACCTTGAAAATTGAGGCTAAAAAGACATTTTAATTTTTGGAATCTGCTTTGAAATATTCAGCTACACTCATTTTAAGTATGACTACAATTTATCAAAAAAACGAACGACTGGTGGTGAATGTTTAAAGTTAAAAATATATCGCAGTGAATAACCTACAGCATTAGAAGAATGTATATGAGCCTATGTTGTACCCTGAATAAAGACGACACCGAAGTGGTCATAATAGCTACTTCAATCGCAACAAATCATAGTTACAGGAAAAGTGTAAGGGTGATCTAGCGTAAGATGGTGGGCACGCTGGAAAAATTCCCAAGAAGAATGGACTTAAAAAAAGTCTGACGGGACCAGGGACGGTTCCCCGTCCCGGGTCCCGTCAGACTTTTTTCAAGTCCATTATTCCTTGGGATAAATCATAGTTAGGTAAACTTTTATCCTTGAGTAATGAAACATTCAGCATAACGCGGAGGTTATCGATTGAATATCCAAAATCGTTGATTTACTAATAAAAGATTTCAAACGATAAACGAGATTTCGACAAAATTTTTGACTAAAACATTTAAAACCATGAAAATCATAAATTTCGAACACGAAGGTTTCTTAAACAACAAAATTCGTTACTACTTTACAAAGCATTTTTCACTACACCCATAAGTTTATCACATTTTCTAAATATCAATATTTAATTGTGAAATATTGTGAACTAAGAGACTGATTTATAGTAGTATAACTGCAAAATAGGAGACTGAGTTATAGGACTTTCTACAAGAACAGCGGTAGCGACAATATTTGCAAGTTTTACAGTTCTAAAGGGGATTGACTTAAGGCATGCTCGGTTGAGGAAGAATGTCAAAGTTTACTTTGAATGATCGAGGGCTGAAAAGCCGTCGACGTCTCTCAATAAACTTCATTCCCGCGAACAACACCGCACAACATAGAAGGCAATTAAAGAAGTTTTGGAAGAGTCAGGAATAAAATTCACATGCTGGCAGCTCATGGAGTGAGGATGAACCTCGAAGCTGGCCGATCGCTCCGCCCTGAGAAACTTCTGAGGTAACCAACCCTGGCAGATACCAACCTTCAAACTACATCTTAAACGTATGCAGATCACGCAAAGGTTACTCGCGTTCAAAAAAACTTTAAAATTGGCGAATTGATTCTCCCTGAATCTACTTAGTCATCACTACATAATGGTTAACTTGCTGGTATATAGTTGGCGCATGCTGCTTTCATTCAAATTGGCTTTCATTTTACGGTAGCAAGTCTTACGCCAGGGGTGGCGAACCTACGGCACACGGCCCTAGGTGGCACACTGGAGTTTGTTTTTGTCACGCGGTATTTTTAAGGTTCATATCGATACGCAAACTTAACCTAGGAAATTTAAGGTTCGAAATAAATAAATTTGGATTTTGATGCATGATAATATTAGCTGATAATTAATTACGTCGACTACAATAACATCTGTCAATTATCGATGCAATAATACACTAAGGTTTGGTACCACATGGACCCTAAGCTTTTAAATTTATCAAATATGGCACCACTCTGGCCATGGAAAGATTCGCTATCTCTGTCTTACGCTCACTTACAATATCAAAATGTCAAATTAAGCTTGCTGAAAACAAACTATTGAGTCTAGTATAAGTTTCTTAAGATAAAAATACAATTTATATTCAGAATCAACATACTGCAGCTTATAACCACAATCTGGGTTGGTATTCTCACAGAGTTTATCATGAAAGTTCTACTGGAACGTGCAATCTACAAGATGGATCTAACTTAATGTCAAAGGAATTAAGACTTACTAGTAATAGCATTCAATGGAAATATGTGTGAAAACATAAGCACCTGATAGTTGAAATATGTTTAAGAAGTCTGTATACCTGAACCTGATTTACATAAAATCATTTATAAAGACTAAGGGAAGGTGTTTTAACTTTGCAAGGTAAAGCTGTGTGGCTGAATCCAAAGGAATAATAATAAGTGTGAAATATAGTGAGATTACTGGGACTCGAACCCATGTAACCCACTTTCCGGGCAGGTATTTTAACCGCTGGAATACCATTTCGAGTCTCTTCGACACTGTTTGGGAATGCTTTTGTAAGAAAAGCACGCAGCCTCCACATATTGGCACGAACTACCCTCAGGTGTCCCAGTCATGTCGCAATTTTTCACACTTGTTAATCCTTAAAATCATTTATACTCAAAAGTTCATCACCTATGAATCAAAGGCTTTAGGTCTATAATTTTTTATTAAGACAAATAAATGCATTAATATGATTAATATAATGGAAGAAACAGAAAATATTTTTTTTAAGAACTAAAGTATGTGGATAACATAATTTTAAACTATGACGACACCGTGAAGAAAAACGTTTGAGTGCAACAAAAACACATAATAAGGTCTTATTCTCTGATGATTTAACGATGAAACGAAAAGGATAGTACATAAAATAAAATAAATTTTTGTGGAATTCATGAAGTGTTTTTCCTTACGGTGTCGGCATGGAAAAGTTTCACCAGGTAAATCCTGTATACATTAATTATGTCAATTTTACATTATGTATCATAAAATCAATCGAACAAAATTATTCCCTTATGATAGAGCGTAGGAAGTAACTAAAATGGTAATTCGCTAAAAGAGAGATTAGCTTTTAGAAAAGCAGAATGATAAAGACTGGAGGACTTGATATTTTCAATTTTAAAAAAATTGAAATCATGAACGCTTCATCATAGCTATTCAACTAAAACACATCGTACTCCATCGATCAATTCAAATAGTATGATAGTCCCGACTTATGAGAAGATTCGCGGATCTGTATTGCCCTCTCCCGTTTCGTCCCTCACACAGGGCAATTGGTGGTATGGCTCAATAGAAACTCTAGGATAAAATGAAAAGGCTTGCAAATATTAGAAAACATTGACTCCTACGAAGACCATGGAAACAAAGCCAAGAATAAAAAATTATTATCTCGATATGAATAATTTAATCGTGTAAAAAAGAAGACATTGTGACGTCGGACAAGTTTGTTAGATTTCACGGAGTTTATCAACGCCGAAATAACTTTGTTTTATTTCAATCACTTATTTTCTAAAATTTTGTATAAATATGTATCAAGAACGGCAAATAAATATATATTATTTTCTTTTTCTTTATTGGGACCAATGACTAATATTAGCACTAGAATGTTTCAATTAAAATTGCCGTTCTTGATATATATTCATACAAAATTTTAGAAAATAAGTGATGAACGTAAAACGAAATTATTCCGATGTCGATAAACTTCTTAAAATATAACACACTTGTACGACGACACAACGCCTTCTTTTTTACACGATTGAATTATCCGTAGCGAGACAATATATTTTTATTCCTGGCTTTGTTTCCAAGGTCTTCGTAGGAGTCAATGTTTTCTAATATTTGCAAGCCTTTTCATTTTATCCTAGAGTTTCTATTGAGCCATACCACCAATTGCCCTGTGTGAGGGACGAAACGGGAGAGGGCAATACAGATCCGCGAATCTTCTCATAAGTCGGGACTNTAAAATTAATGTATTTATATGTAAAATCGAAACCCGACTTATGCGAATTCGACATACGCGATTTTTCGTTTGTTCCGTCTATCGCGTAACTTCAGGGTATCACTGTGCATGATTTATCTCGCTATGAATAGTTTCTGATAAGAGAAATAGCTTGACCCCTTGACCAAGGGAAGTTAGTTACTAATTTGGAATTGGCGTAATATTACCGCCAGAAAAGGTCCAATTTGAAACGGGTATCATCTCAATATAATGGCATTGAGTATTAACTTCTAATAGAGATGAACGAGCGTACGATACATTAAGATATAACTCCTATAGAACTAACCCTACATCTTTAATCCGCCCCTCGAGGCCATCCGGGGGCCCATTCACTCAAAAAGAGGATGTGACGCCTTTAGAGGATGCCTTCCCCTACCTCTTTACACTCTTTTGCCTACTGAAACTCGGAGTAGATGGACCCCGTAAGACCGCAAAGGCTTTCTTCCTCCCTGTAAAGGTGATCCCCTCTCTCGAGGGGTGGCATTCAAGTATTTTGTCGCAACCCCTTTTAGATCCCATTCATCCCAATGGAGAATATTCTGCCATGGGAAGGTCCGGCTCCTTTCTCCCCTTCGACCCTAAAACCTCTCCCATTCTACACCTTCCTTTGGACCCTGCTCTACATCTCTATGGAGATGGATGTTATCGAGGAGACTTTGTGGCCGCCTAATATGTGTCCCTCTCTTGTTTTCATACCGCAGAGGGATTCGGGCAGATTCTCCGTTGTTTTGAATGGCGTGTTAAACCTTTCGCTTTCTGCCGAAGTTTGGAATACGAAATATGTCGATTGATAAGTCACTGATTCTTAAAGACACATTCTTAAGGGACCTGAAATGACTAAGAGGTTCGTTTAATTTCAATCTTCGAATAATTAAAGTCGAATAAAAGGAGGGATAAAAGGTTACGACTATCGTGGACAGAACTTTTCCAGCTTCAAATTCAGTAATATGGCACTGCAGGGAGCTACAAAATTTAGATATAAGAAAATTAAATTTAAAGAAATCATAGAGGCGGAACATTCGTATTACTCCATGAATGATACATATTAAGAGCCAGTAGCTGGCTATGACATACATCAGAAGAGATATATATCATGGTCAGCTACACCTTTGTATATATATACCGCCCTTTAGATGCCGCCGCCCGGGTGCGGTGAACTCCTTGCACTCATAGGACGGCGCGGCTCTGCATAGGTGTAACCAGGATTTGTCTATGGGATGGGTTTAGAGTAGAAGTGGGAAAAATCGAATAAAAACATTCTAATAATTCGAATGTTCGCTTTAATCGAATTATTCGAATAAAGTGTTTCGAAATCGAATAACTTCAATCGAATGATTCTATCCGAATAATTTCGGATAGAATAATTCGAATAATCGATTCTAGAATAGTTTTATTCGATTTTTGTTTCGCTTTTCTTCAACAAGGGGCCACATGGCTATCCGAATTAATTCATTCTTTTTTTGCGTGTTTACTCTCCGCGCGGTCAAGAGGAGAGGAGCGAGAGCTCTTGAGGGTTGCATCATCCAATTCGCTTCAATCGAACTATTCGAATACAGTGTTTCGAAACCGAATAACTTCAATTGAGTGATTCCGGGCTCCCGGATAGCCATGTGGGTTACGCGTTCGATTTCAGTGTAAGTGGTCCCGGGTTCGATTCCCGATGGGAGTCTACCAATTCCCAAGGTAAAGTGAAAGACGCGATGAAAATTCAATAAAGTGCCCGAGTAGTGATCGTCTGCGACAATCGAATAATCGTCGAAACATTCGACAAAAATTCCATCGTTTCTTTCAATCGGTTTTCCTCTCTTAAATGTGAACCTTTCTACTTCTACCCTAATTTCATGATGTATTTGAATCTATTATGATGTAGGTTTCTGGAATGTTCAATGCTTGTGAATTAATATTTTCAGTTCCGCAATTCCAAATCAAATCTGACAGGACTGGTAAACTATAATTGGTGTTTACTTCATATGTGTAGACATTTTTTTCATTAATCTCTATTTCCGCAAGATATTTTATCACAATAGTTTTAGCAAACTCCGGCCATTTTCTGATTCAATGAAACTAATTTGAATTTCGAAAATTCCATATAATTTATTTTTATGCAATAACGATGAAAAGATATAGATCTTGTAACGATACGATAGATTTAATTTTTAGGTTAACCTGAAATTTCGGAGAAGTAAGTTAATTTCATATTTAAATAAGATCTAAATTATATCTTAAATGTCTTGAGCTACGTTATTTTTCCGCATCTTTTTCTAATCGCATTTTCATTGATATATTCTTCAGAGTATATTTCCCCTAAAGCAGACTTAATAATATTTCAAATTGTGCAAATGAAGATACATATTGCTTTTACGGAAATGTGAAAATCAAATTTAATTAGGTTTTCCTTGGTAAAGTGAAAGAATTACAGAAATTTGTTACCCCTGTAAAACCACTGATCCGCAAAACAAATTAATTTATTCGAATGAAAAAAATCGAATAAACTCTAAAACAATCGAATAATTATTCGATTGTATTTTTTAATCGATTATCCCATCTCTAGTTTAGTTATGGACATAACAGGGGCAGGATACTTCCGCCCAAAATCTAATCAAAATATCAATAGATTTATTTTAGCATGTATACCCTGATAATATCCAGCGGTGTTTGTATACTATAATTGCGCGAGGCCATCCTCTCGCATGCTTTTGTTTATTGTTGACTCTCTTCTCATTGGGGGGTTTGAACCCTCAAAACCAACCCCTTGGCTACGCCTCTGGCTAAAATACATGCAAAGAGTCATCAACTAATTTTCAAGTTTGGCAGAAGCTACTACTAATCTAGATCACTTCCAGTTTTAGACTTCCAATAGCGAGCGGAATAATGGCTAGCTATCCTTCGATAAGACTTTTTAGTTTTGAATATTTCTACAATGGAAGGAATTGCGAGTGGCAAGTATATTTGAATACAAACAAATGTACATATATGAGATGCGATGCAAATGTAGAAGACAAAAATATTCTCAAATTCTTTCTTAAAGTCAGTGACTCCACTTCCGAAATTTCTGGGGCATTTCTCATCTTCACAGCGAACACTTTTTCCGAAAAATCCCAACTATTTCGCAGCTCTCTCGCCATAAATTATTCATTCAACGACAGTATTTCCTTCTCCTGCAGGCAAATAAAAGCATTTATATTTTACAGCTCCGTCCGAACGGTACTAAAAACATTGCAAAGGCAAGGAGGAGAGGGTAGTTTGGAGAATTAAAATAAAGATAAAACGAGTAAATTCACTTTTATCTCGAGCCCCTATTAAGCTTGTAAATTAATGGGACAAAAAAATCTATTTCCTTGAAACTGCCTGATTAGAAATGTAACTGTGCCGTGTAAATAATTTAGGGGCTACAGTAAGAGGGAGGAAGAGGCTTAATGCATTCCCTTCTTTTTTTAAAGGCGAGCTACCCAGCTGCGAGAAGATACCCGCGCCCCATCTGTATATCAGCCCGGAGCAGCATATTCAACCGGAACGTAGAAAACGGATTTTTGTCATCTTTTTCCGCGCACGGAAAAAAAGTACTACTGCACGCGGCATGACCTAAATCCCGCATAAAAGGAAAGAGGCTCGCTAAATTGCGCCTATTTTTACGTTACGAGGAAGTTATTTTCCGAGGATGATTTTAGCGCCTTTCAAAAATGGATAAAAGGTACTTAACACGCCTCAGAATAACGCGTCAGGTCTCTCGTTATGGGTAAATGTAAAGTCATTACCCGTAAATGCGTATACACTCCTCCCTCGTAAGATACATAAATGGAGCTATCGAACAAATGAAGAGTGAATTGCGTGGGTGTATCCGGATCGTGTTTATTTTATTTGAGAACGCGCATAAATCGAAAGAGAGATTGGAATTTCAGTGAGTAATTTTAGAGATTCAATAACGCCCCCTAATGGAGACAGATGGGGACGCAACACATGCCCTTCTCTGGCAGTAAACGAAAGCTTTTTCCAAGATAGAGAATTAACAAAAGATACAGCCTCGTTTTGATATACTCTTACAATAATTTGAATACATGAACGATATGCGATATCAAACAGATATACGATACACTAAAGTTTACACTCCCTGTCATTCACCGGCTTGTATGGTATCATTGTAGATATAGATGACATAATGAAGTGAATAAATCTACGGCGGTTACGGCTGCGTATGGTTTTAAACGAATCGCTTCTCAATCACATACCTATTCTGCACCAAATGACCTCGTATATTTGATCTATAAATAGTTATAACGATAAAAAAAACATTCATAAATCACATATAATTTCATTCTGGCAAAGGAAAAAGGTTGACAGAAAAGATTATTAATTATACCACGTACCTGCGCGTCCACTTTCTTGTGCATTATTGAAATGCCAAAGCTATCGTAGAAAATTGATGACTTAACGACTTAGTTAAAAAAAGGGTAACTGCTTGCGACTATATATCATCTTTTCTATTCTTAATGTAGAAGAAGAGAAGAGAAGGTGAATATGAAAATTCCGCTAAGTAAGGAAAGATAAACAACGCCTTGTACCCGCGAACGCGAGGAAATGCAGCGCAAGGCGATGCGATTTGTTAAAAAATGCTACGATAAAAAAGCAAGAAAGATACACAAATGCTTTCTACACGAAACGAATTACTCCAAAATAATTACATATATTTTTTTTAATTACCTCTCCTGAAAGTCGTGAGGCCCAATACTTCTTTTGAGGAACAAATCACGTAAGAATTTAGGATGTTTCTCCGGGTTCCACCGCGTTGTTTGTTCTGCATGACGACAGTTTCGCCGGCTATCATGCAGGCGTCTTCAGGTCAGTGTGACACTGACCTGAGACACTGACCTGAAGACGCCTGCAGGATAGCCGACGTAACTGCCGTCATGCAGAACAAAGAAAGCGGTGGAACCCGGAGAAACATCCAGAATCCAAGTAACCAGCGCCGCGGAAGCCTACGAAGCAAAGTCACGAAAGATTTAAATAAAAATTTACCGTATACAAAGTCATCAATGATCGATCGATCATTTGTAATTGCACCGAGTTAGTAAATTATCAATATGATATTCCACAGTGACATATGGCGGAATTCCATATTTACATCATAAATGCGTTTTTGGCTGTGATAAATGTGATAATTTCATCAAAACCGACGAGCTTATTGCACAGTTAATGTGATCCAATAAAATTATTTTTATCTATAATAAATTTATGTTTTGTAATAATTATGATTGATGATTTTGGAAATTAACAGTGAAATCCCTTACTAACGGAAAATAATGAAATGATTTCCTGGAACAGCACCTTTCATCCTTGGCGCCTGGGTGCAAGAGAATGAATACTAAGGATTGCCTTGAGGGATAGACTTCGGCAAATTATCTATCGCATCTTATCAGCAGCCGGTTGCGGTACATCTACTATATGTACATACGGCTCTGTTATTACCTCAGACTAATATACCAAAAGATTAAAACATGTTACGTGACCTTTGATAACTTCACTATATATGGTGATTTTTCACTGAAATATATTCTTATAAATCAGTCAACTCGATGAAGACAACATCATCCTACTAAAGCAGCAATTAGTAAGAGAATATTTCAAAGACGAAAATGGGAAAGATTTCAGGATCGAGGGGAATAAAAATTGCTTCAGAAGTCTAAAATCCATGGTGTCAACGAGGCTGAGCCCGGAGCAAATGATTGGAGAAAAATCCACTTTCTCCGGAAGAAGAAGGAAATAGATTCTGATGGAGAAACACTCTTTGGCGTCAATAGCGCGAAACCTGCGAAGAAACGCTTCCAGATCCCTTCTTGACGGACCCTTAAAATGTTTCGTAAGACCATTTCCGACGCCGACCTTTTTTCCCACTTATCGGTCTAAGATCTCCATCCTTTATAGCTAAATGACGAAGAACCCTTATCCAAACACCAAACCTCTTTTAACCCCAGAAAAACGAAAGAAAGATTCTGATAGAGACGCCTTCAACTTTCTAACGATCCTCTCACTTCTTCATCAATAGTGCTCACGAAAATACTAAATCTTAGATAACCACTCCAACAATTAAGGTTATAAATGAAAGAAAAGGATTAGAGGAACGTCTTGCAGAATCACATTTTCAAAGATAAGAAACATAATTGAATTTATTGATCGGCTCGACTTCGTGGTAGTTCTCCATGACAAGAAATGTCTTCCATTGAAAAGAAAATCTTCCATTATCACAATAATATTGTTTTAGTTACACGACCATGGTTTTGACCCTTCATTAGGGGACAAGACAAATTTCAGCACAGTACCATATATATATTAAAAGGGAGGAAGGAGGGAAGAGGGTATGAGATGGGACTGGGTGTTTATGGGAAGGGTGGGTGGGGGAGGGGGTGGACATATAATTTTCACTGCTGCGGAGATGATTTGGGAAGATCACGGGAAAAGGTTGTCGTTAATGGTGAGGGTGCTAGGGCAGAAGAGGGATTTTAAAATTTCCAACTGTTCTAAGGAATTCAAAGAATACCCCTTCTTTTGAAAGTGCAAATACTTCATATTCCATCTGCACTGATGACCTATAAACACCCACTCTCTCACACCCCCATCCCTCCCTCCTCCCTTTTAATATATATACTGGTTTGAAATTTGTCTTATCACCTGATGATGACCTGAAGGGTCGAAGATGTGGTTGTGTAGTAAAATATTATTGTGGTAACGGTGGAAATGTACTTTTTCTTATTCTTTATAAACACAATCATAAAGATGGCCTAAACAGCAACATTCTCAGACGATCAATACACTAAAAAGACGTGCCACAATACACGATTCTGTATAATTCCGTAAAGAAAACAGTAATATGAAACTATCGATTTCAGTATGACAAGACCATCTTGTCATGTTTAAGTCGAATATCATTGTTTTCTGTCGCAGTCTTGCACAAATTTAAATAAAATTTCTAGCAACAGTTTAGGATAGAGAGCAACAGATGGAGCTTAATATTCTTTTCCGGTATTAATCAAATATGAAAAGTTAATTTTCGACATTTTTAAGTCCTGTTAATGGTGGTAGCACCAAAAAAACAGCATCGAAACAGCTCGAATAGCTATTTCATAAAGGTCAGTTTGCTACATTAAGTTTTGAAAATAGTTCTCCCACAGTGTACGATCACAGTGATCAAAAACAATAACAGCTACGGTAGCAAAGGTTAGAGGAAGCAAAAATCTCTGAGGATTTGATAAAGTAGTTTCGCAAGCATTTACAACAGTTTATCTAACTGCGACTCCTTTTTAATAAAGTATTAGCGAATTACTTATCTTAAAGACCAACCTAAATATGCTTAAATGCTTCAAAGATTTCCTCATTAAAACCAGAGAAATAACGGGAATCCACGAGATAAATTATGCAAACAAAGTTTATAAGTAAAATAGGACTTAAAGGTTTTATTGACAGACAATATTTCAGCCATTCACGAAATGATAGACCTGGCACAGTGAGGGACCTCTGGGTATAACTTTTCCCAATGAGATCGTTGGACGATATTTGAGCTCAAAATACCGATAATGCCAAACTATATGTTCGTTACAGCTGGAAAATAACTAACTGGTTTATACCAAGAAAATACAGGAAAACCGATCTAAAAGAAACTTAGGGTACGTTAAAAAGATCATAAATTTATACGTTTAAATTATAATAATCATTACTTTCTAAAAAGGGAATATGGATAACACACTTTTATGTTTAAAGCAATTTTTACAGCATATTATTACTGCGTAATAGCATACTTTTATGATTAGAACCGTAAAATAAAGGAATGGATTACCTGAATATGTCCTTACTCTTAATAATA